>WOXC01012479.1:349759-506133 GCA_011680675.1 Gymnobelideus leadbeateri
GAGAGTAGGGGGAAAGGGTATGAGAGGGGGGGTGATGGAAGGGAGGTCAAGTTGGGGGGAGGGAAGTTGGAAGGTCAAGTCCAATATGTACCTAATCAGGTCTCTCTGCTACCTATAGGCTCCTTTGAAAAATACATATATCCATTAATGTATTCATATGTGTATAGAGAGAGATATTAAATTTATTTTTATTATTTCTTTTCCACCTGCCCCCTCCCTTGCAATAGAATAATAAAAAGAAGACCAAAAAAGTAAAACCCTTTCATTTCTAGTCTTCAAATAACGAAATTTAGCTAGGATATTCCTGCCGTGCTCTCACTCCCCAAGCTTCTTCATCTGACCCACCCACAGCACTGTGGAGGAGGCTGCCAGGTGGTGCTATGGAGAGGACACTAGATTTACAATCAGGAAGAGACCTGAGTTTAAATTTGCCTTTAGGTTCCTAATAACTGTGTGACCCTGAGAAAGTTACTTAAGCTCTGTCTGACTCAGTTTCCTTAACTGTAAGATGGAGAGAACAATAGCACCTAATTCATAGGGTTGTTTTAAATATTAAATGAGATAATATTTGTATTGTGCCTAAGGCTCCCTGCTCCATATTAGGTGCTTAACAAATACTTTTTTCTTTCCTTCCTTGTTTCCCTCCCACCTCTGCATCCTGGTTATTCTCCTATGAACATCCTTCAGTTTCTCATTGTTATTCCTAAAATGAGGGTGGCTCCTTTGTCCCCCAACAGAAAGAAAAGATCCCACCCTGGCTTGGCCAGGCCAGAGTATAGAAGGACTAACCCATCCCTCCTTTTATACTCTGTGCTTCTCTTAACAAAGAATTAAATTTACATGAGCTATTTTGTCAGGTTTGTCACACTATTAACTCATAATGACTTGCAAACCCAGATATTTTTCATATGGACTGTTGTGTATTCATGTTTCTCCCTTTCTGGCACTTGTGAACTTGGTTTTTTGAACCCAAGCATAGGAGTGACCATCTATCCAGATTTTGACTATGAAGGGAGATTCTGGCCAGCCTGTCCTGGACCTGCCCCAGTGAAGTCTGTCCACTCAAGGTCTTCCACTGATGGTCATTCAGGCAGTCTTGAGGAGGCCATTAGAAGGACAAATCTTAAACCTGTTTCACATATAACAGATGAGTTTTTTAAAGCCATCCTTCAGTATCTCCTGTGTACACACACACACACACACACACACACACGCACACGCACAGAGTCGCAGTTACAGACAGCAAAACATGGGAGGAAGGATGGGAAGCTGAAGTAATTACAAGAAGTTAATTGACTGAGGATATAGGCATAGGTGTTACAAAGAAATTCAGCTAAAGATTGATTGAAATATCTTTGTATTTCCACAGCTTCTCACAAAATGGCTTAGGAGAAGAATCAGAGAAAGCATTGGCCAACCTAAAATCAAGGAGATCTCTTCCTTCCATCAAAATATGAAGATGCTGCATTAGTATTCTTTGATGAAGATGTTGAATACACAGTGGACTCTTGATCTGCCCACTGACTGGGTACCTTTGAACAAGTCACTTTTCCTTTATGAGCATCAATTTTCTTATTCATTTTGAAGGGAATTATGATTTTTCATTTTAATAGTGGCATATATGTAATGAATATACTAATAGATTAGATTCTCAAAAGTGCGCCTTCAGGCTTGAGTTAGACTTACAATGCAGTTTGAAATGATTGATCATTGATAACACCCTCAAAATCACTGCATTCTTGTGCCTTTTTTTTCCTTAAGTGAATCAAATCAAAGATTGTAGAACCTTTTCCTGTCACAGAACTCTGATCCTGTGATCCACCAAGTAATGACCCCTATGGACCTGAAACAATACTATTCCCACAGGACTCCTGGGCCTCTATATGGTGGTCTTATAGGCTTGTGGTGGGGAACCACTCAGACACTGAGAAATGTGTTTGTAATCCACCTCCCCCTTCCTTTCCCTCCTGGGATTTATGTATATAATCTCTGCATGCAGTAGAGCAATTTCTTCTGGTCCGAGACTAAGCAAAACAGACATAATGTCTTTGTCTTCAGGCAATTGAAGGGCTCTCATTCCCCTGCTTTTCCCCTTCCTTTTACTCACCCTCAACACTTTAGAAATGTCTACAGTGTGAAACTGTTGCCTCAGGAGGACACCATGTTATCCATCATTGGAGGACCCAAAGTAGAAGATGGATAGCCATTGGACAGGAACGCTGTAAGTAAATTTGCTGTATTTGTACAACTGAGATTAGACAGTGAGGAACTGTAGAGGAAGGATAAAGAAAAGTCTGGGCAAAGCAAACAGTACCTTTAAACTCTGACCCCAGAATTGGAAAAGGCTGTGATATGAAGAGGAAACAGGAAAGGGAATTGGAGACAAAGAAAAAACCATGTTGTTAGGCAGTCTGGATACTATGAATTCCACCCATACTTTTCCTTCCCAAGGTCATATCTTCAGCCTTCAGCACTCTTCCCTCTCTCTTAACAATTCCAGTCCCTGATGCTTTTGAAAAAGCTCACTCCATCCCCTTCTTTGGTTTCCCCAGCCAGGTTTCCTATAGATGTAACTCTTACTACTCAGCCTTTTAGGTCTGAACTAATAGAGACCAGCATCTGTTAGCAAAGATACATAGTCTAACAAAAGCCTAAGAAAAAACCCAGGTGTTGGAATGCATGGAATGGCATATAAAGAGGCCTTCCCTTAGTCAGCAGAAACATGGCCCAGTAATGTTAATCCCAATTCCCTCTCCACTTCTACCTCCTTTTGTATAGATATAGAGATAAGGCAACATGAACCTGGCTCCTTTCATAAAATTTATATTGTTTGTAATGCCAAGCAAAGGCAACTTCCCTGGTTCAGAATACCAGCACAGTAACTCTCCATTTATTCAATGACTAATTAAGGCAAAACATTCACAGAACAAAGAAAATCAAAATACAGTGTAACTCAGCCATTTAGCAAGTTCTCAATTCAATCACAAAGTATTGAGTCAAAGTACTACTCCACCCCTGGGCAGTATATTCACTTAGTCAATCACAAAGTCTTCTCTCTATTCAACTGGAGATTAGTTTCCAGTCATACACAAAGTACATTCATTTGGTCAGTCAGAGCCCACCCCAGAATCACAACTGAGTTACAATTAACATCAGTTAATACCAAGCACCTTCTCAGAATGGGCTGTGGAGAGCATAAAGGCCATCAGTCCCTGAGCTACAAGGTTAAGATATTATCACAGCATTCAATACCCAAGGAGAATTCTATTTTTCATCTTGACCAATGGTAAGTTCTCTGCAATCTTGGGGAGACAAAGCTTAACAAAACCACAAGATACATTGCTGGTGACCTCATCAATTAACTCTCTACCTGCAGAACATTCTCAGGACCCCTGAAAACATCAGCAAAACTCTCTTCCAGGATTTCTGTAAATTTACAACAGGAAAATCCTTCTTCAGGGCTTCTGAACCAACAGCAAGGTTCTAGGAGCTCTGCAACAACAGCACTGTCTTTCACCAGCAGATGGATTTGGCAAAACAACATCAAAACAGACAGAAAAAATACCAGCCCCACAGTCATATCTCCTGAATTCTCAGCATCTCTGGGTGGCAGCTCTCAAAAGTCCCAGGGCAGCTCCAACTGGCCCTCAGTAGTCTCTCTCAGTACTGCTGGCCCCCTGGCAATTCTCACTCTCTGATTCTAGGATACTGCTCCCCAAAAGTTCTTCTGGCCTCCTCTGCTTGGGCCATCTCTAAATCCACTACACCAGCTCCACCCAGTTCAGCTCTCTCTCTTCACCTCAACAAGTCCATCCCACAAGTGGGATTCACAAGCTCTGGGTTTTAACAACCCCAAAACCAAGTCAATACAAGAGGATCTTCAAATTCCATTACCATTACAATTGTGTTAATAAAGAACACTGCATCTATTCCCTGTCTTCTTTTCCCTGGGTACTCAAGATGTCTTGAGCAGGTATGTTCCCATAATGGGCCAGAACAAGAGGAGGAAGAAGGGAGAGAGGAAGAGGAATGCTCATGGAAACACAAACTGAGCCCCTTGTGATCTAAAGTGGTCTTGAATTCCACAGTATGGAAGATTTCACCCCTAGAATCCTCAAACCCCAGCCTTTGCACTGTGAGAGGTTTTGGTGCGTTAACCTCATATTTATTAAGTATTTAGTATCAAAAATTTAGAGCTGAAAGGGACCTTAAAGATCTAGTCCAATTCCTTACTTATGCAGATCAAGCAAAATAATGTAGGGAAGGGTAATGTGATTTGTCCCTGGGCCTTCAGTGAGTGATAGAATGTGGATTGGAACCTAGGTCCCAACACTTAAATAGTTCTAAGAATCCCCAGTAATATCCAACTGAGTAGAAAATGAGATAGGAGACCAATGAATATATTATAAAAGATGCCTTTGTTTGTCAAACCTCCTCACCTGGCAGAGGAGGAAAGAAAAACTCTAAAATGATAGAATGTCAAAGTTGGGAGGAACATTCAAATTGCAAAGTACCTTTAGTTTTAAGACTCTTCCACTCCAGAGGCACTTCATTTGGTCCAGAGGGATGCTTTTTCCACCCCTATCAACCTTTGTCTCTATTCCAGGATTCCTTAAATATATTTGTCATGTCAGGATTTGATTGAATTCATTTGGCAAGAAGAAAAGCTAAGCTATCGTATAGATTCTAAGTCACAACCACAAAGAGCCCCTAACCCAGGTGAGAAAATATGCAGCTAAAAGGGATTTTTACATTACACCAGATTCCCTCTCAATTCTTAACAGCAACAACTATGATATTAACTACTTATATAAAGCTGTAACATTCAAAGTTTGCAAAGCACATTACTTACAAGAAATCACTTATAGAGTTCTTTACTTTTCCATTGGAAATGCACCCCTGGCAGAATGTCAGAGCCCTGTCACCCATCCCAGAGGTCAGTTCTTGCCTCAGATATCCCCCAAACACAATGGATCTTATCTTTTTTTGTGCATCATAGATATCTTTGGCCATCTGGTGAAGCTTTTGGATCCTGTCTCAGAATTATGTCTCCTAGGGCTGGGAACTTGATCCCATTTGCCCCCCAAATTCCTCCCTCCACTGGTTTTGGCTTGCTCTAGCATGGTTTCCCTTCTCCATTCTGGAATTTCTGTCATTAAAGTAATTTCTTTGCCTTATTCTCCAAATATCAGTGTGTCTGCAAAAGCCCTGGCACCCTAAAATGCTATAGTGGAAAGAGCAAATGAGTTCAGATCCCAGTTTTTCCACTTAGTCCAGGTCACATCCTTAGTAAGACTTTTCTCCCAGGGCCTCAGAGATAATTTGTAGTCCACTTGTTCTTTTTACAAAGGACAACAACCTTAGTCCTCTCCACATCTCTAAATCAAAAACAGCACAGAATGAAAATAGTGAAGATAGGTCTGTGTACCTCTCCTTTGGAAAATGAATGTGCCTTGTGTCCATGAGTGAAGGGTGGAGACTTCATTTGTCAAAGTCTTTTCCCCTGGAGCTAATGACAGTGTACCTTGTGCCAGAAATGGGAGAGATCCTGAAAACATTTGCAGGTAACAGATGCTAGGGATAAGGGCTTAAGGAAGCTAGAAATTGTTCCCACTGGAAAATTCAAGTGGCCTTGGACATTAAGGATATGCTTAGAAAATCTGTTATTTCACTCTCCTCTGGTCCTCTCTTCCCTTCCTGGGCTCCTTAGTGCCCATAATTTAATGGCACATCAGTGTCTCAGAACTCAAAAACTCATGTCTTTTTTGTAAATTATCCCATTTGGATTAACAAAAAGTGAAGAATATCAAAGGAAATAATGAAAAAAAACGTAAAGGAAGGAGAATTAGCAGTATCAGATCTTAAATTATGTTATAAGGCAGTTATTATTATCAAAACTATCTGTACTCGCTAAGAAATAGAAAGGCAGTTCAATGGAATAGACATACAATTTCCAACCTCAAATAAACATAATAAACTTGTATTTGATGAGTATAAAAAATAAAATTTGGGGATAAGAATTCATTATTTGGTAAAAAAAATTGTTGGGAAAACTGGAAAGCTCTATGGCAGAAACTGGGCATAGACCAATATCTTACACCATTTACCAAGACAAAGTAAAAATGGATACATGACTTAGATATAAAGATAGATTTACAAGGAAATTAGAAGAATATAGATCACATTACTTCTCAGACTTATAGATATGTAAGCAGTTTATGAAGAAACAAGATAGAGAGTAAAATTAGGTTTAAAATGGATAATTTCTATTACATTAATTTTTTAAAAATTCAGATTTAAAAATGTAGCCAGGAATTGAGGGAAAGTAGAAAATTGGGAAATATTTTACAGATAGTTTGTCAGATAAAGGTCTTATGTTAAATATATAAAGAGCTCTGTAAAATTTATAAGGATATGAGTCATTCCCCGATTGGTAAATGTTCAAAGGATACTAACAGGAAGTTTTTCAATGAAATAAAATAATTAATAATCATATGAAAAATTATCTAAATCAGTATTTATTAGAAAATGCAAATTAAAATAACCTTGATATATCATTTTGTACCTAACAGATTGGCTGAAATGATAGAAGGGGAAAGTGACAAATGTTGGAGAGGACGTGGAAAATTTGGGACACTAATCCATTGTTGGTGGAATTGTGGACTTATCCAATCATTTCAGAGAGCAATCTGGAATTATATCTAAAGAGTTATTAAACTACCTATGCCCTCTGACCCAGAAATATCACTACTATTTCTATTTCCAAAGATGATTAGGGGAAAAATAAGAGAACTTATATGTTCTAAAGTGCTTATAGCAGCTCTCTTTGTGGTGACAAAGAACTGCAACTTACAGGGATACCCATCAACATGGGAATGACTGAACAAGTTGTGGCATATGATTATGATGGAATAGTATTGTGTAATGAGAAATAATGAGCTCAGTGATTTTAGAAAAAACATGGAAAGACTTGCATGAAATAATGAAAGGTGAAATGAGCAGAATCAAGAGAACATTGTATATAGTAACAGCAATTTTGTTTTAACAAGTTTGAGTGAATAAGTTATTTTGACTATTATAAATACCCAAACTAATTATATAGGATATATGAAGAAAAATGCTATCTGCATTTCAGAGAAAGAATTGACAAATAGATGTATGTATAGAATAATTAACATACATGTATATATGTGTGTGTATATAATATTTATCCATATATTATACACACATTTGTATCTAATGGTATCCATCTCTGGGGAAGAGGGAAGAAAAAAATTTACATGAAAATTTTGTTGTCAATTTGAAAGAAATAGCAAGTTTTGCATAGTGAATTTGCAGTTTAATGAGCTATTATCTTTTTTCATTGTAGGATGTACTCTTTTTCCTCTGAGGGTGGATAATAATATCTTCCGTTATAAGTCCAAAGTCTTTCCATATTTTTCTAAGTTCACAAACTCATCATTTCCTACACTATAGTAACATTCCAACCTTATACTATCTAGACATTTTAAATAGTCTCATATAATATTGATTAATATGTCTGATACATAGTGTGGTTTCCCTATTTCTCTCTCATTTTTTGTGGTTAACAATATTTTCCTCCAATTTCATGTAGAGATAGTTTTCTACATTCATTTTTATAAGATTCAGAGTTTCAAGTTTTTTCTCCTTCACTCCCTCTTATTCCACCTCCCCAAGATGGCAAGCGATATGATAATAGGTTATACATGTGCTATCATGGAAACATATTTCCACATTAGTCTTGTTGTGAAAGAAGAAATAGGACAAAAAAGAAATGCAACAAAAACAAAAAAAACAACAACAAAAGTGAAAATAGTTTGCTTTGATCTGCATTTATATTCATTCCATTGCTCTTTATCTGGATGTAGATAGCATTTTCCATCATGAGTCTTTTGGAATTGTCTTGGATCATTGTACTCCTGAGAAGAGCTAAATCAATCATGACTGATTATCATACAATATTGCCTGTATTGTGTACAGTGTTCTCCTGGTTCTTTTCAATTCACTCAGAATCATTTTATGTAATTCAGGATTTTTCGAAATATGCCTGCTCAACATTTCTTCTTTTATTTTTTAAATTTAGTATTTTATTTTTCCCAGTTACATGTAAAAACAGTTTTAACAGTTGTTTCTAAATTTCACATTCTCTCTTCCTTTCTCCCCTCCTTCATTCAGAAGGCAAACAATTCTATAGAGTTGATACATGTTCAGTTATATAAAACATTTCCATAATAGCCATGTTGTGAAAGAAAACATAGACTAGGAAAAAGTCTTCAAGAAAAATAAAGTAAAAAAAGTATGCTTCAGTATGTATTCAGACACCATCAGTTCTTTCTCTGGGGATGAATTGCTGTCTTGGATCATTATATTGCTGAGCCTAACTAAGTCATTCTCAGATTATCATCTCTGCCCTTCCAGATTTTTCTGAGAGCATTCTGCTCATCATTTCTTATAGCATAATAGTATTCCTTCATAATCACATACCATTATTTGTTCAGTCATTCCCCAACTGATGGGCATCCCTTCAATTTCTAGTTATTTACTACCAGAAAAGAACTACTGTAGGTATTTTTGTACATATAGTCCTTTTCTTTATGGTTTTTTAAAAATCTCTTTTGGGGAACAGACCTGGTAGTGGTATTGCTAGGTCAAGGTGTATGCATGGCTCTATAGCCCTTTGGACATAGTTTGAAATTGCTCTACAAAACGGTTGAATCAGCTCACAAGCTTCACCAACAGTGCCTTGCTGTCTCATTTCCCCTCACCATTTGTCATTTTCCTTTACTGTCCTATTAGCCAATTTATAGGTATGAGGAAGTATGAATTGCTTTAATTTGCATTTCTCTAATGAATAGGGGGTTAGAGTATTTTTTTAATATGGTTATATATACATTTGATTACTTTATATGAAAACTTAATATCTTTTGATCATTTATCAATTAAGGAATGGTTCTTATTTTTTTATGTTTTTCTCAGTTCTCTATATGATTGAGAAATGAGGCCTTTATCAGAGAAACTTGCTTCAAAATTTTTTCACAGTTACTATTGCTAACCATATTTCCTTCCATTCCATTCCCCCCTTTATTCTCTCTCTCCTTTTACCCTGTCCCTCTTCAAAAACACTTCAAAAGTGTTTTAGTTCTAACTACAACCTCCCCCAATCTGCCCTCCCTTCTATCACCCCACCCCATTTCTTTTATCCTCTTTTCCTCCTATTTTCCTGTAAGGTAAGCTAGATTTCTATACCCAATTGGGTGCATATGTTATTCCCTCTTTGTGCCAGTTCTGAGGAGAATAAGGTTCTTGCCTTCACCTTTTCCCTCTCTCTTCCTCTCTCTCTCTCTCTCTCTCTCTCTCTCTCTCTCTCTCTCTCTCTCTCTCTCTCTCTCTCTTCTCTCTCTCTCCCCTCATTCTACCAGGTTTTTCTCGAATCTTTTATGTTAAATAATTTACCACATTCTACCTCTCCCTTTTTCTTTCTCCCAGTCCATTACACACACACACACACACACACACACACACACACACACACACACACACACACACGTAAGAATGTATGTATGTTCCTTCTACCTGCCCTAATAATGAGAAAGTTCTTATGGGTTTTAAGAATCATCTTTCCATGTAGGAATGTAAACAGTTTAACTTAATTAAATCCCTTATGATTTCCCTTTCCTGTTTACTTTTTTTTTGTTTCTCTTGAGTCCTGTATTTGAAAGTCAAGTTTTCTGTTTTGCTCTGATTTTTCATCAGCAATATTTGAAACTCCTTTATTTCACTGAAAATCCATTTTTTCCACTGAAGATTATACTCAGTTTTTCTGGGTAGTTGATTTTTGGTTGTAATCCTAGCTCTTTTGCCCTTCAGAATATTGTAGTCCAAGCCCTCTGATCCTTTAATGTAGAAACTTCTAAATTCTATGTTATCCTGACTGTGGCTCTACAATACTTGAATTTCTCTTTCTGTCTACTTACAATATTTTCTTCTTGACCTAGGAGCTCTAAAATTTGGCTATAATATTCTTGGGAGTTTTCATTTTGGGATCTCTTTCAGAAGGTGAGTGGTGGATTCTTTCAATTTCTAGTCTAGGTACTAGAAGTATCTTTGATACTTCTAGAACCTCTGGTTCTAGAATATCAGGGCAGTTTTCCTTTATAATTTCTTGAAAGAGGATGTCTAGGCTCCTTTTTTTTTGATGATGGCTTTCAGGTAGTACAAGAATTTTTAAATTTGTCTCTCCCGGATCAGTCAGACACATTTAAACTTAATTTTAGTATAGTCATGTCATTTTGATTGCCTTCAGGGGATTGTTTTTTCAATGAGATATTTCACTTTGACTTCCATTTTGTTGATTCTTTTGGTTTTGTTTTATAATTTCTTCATTTCTCATAGTTATTAGCTTCCATTTGCTCCATTCTAATTTTTTTTTTTGGAGGGCAATTGGGGTTAAGTAACTTGCCCAAGGTTACACGGCTAGGTTTTTGTTTGTGTGTGTTAAGTGTCTGAGGCCAGATCCAAACTCAGGTCCTTCTGACTCCGGGGCCAGCGCTCTACTCACTGTGCCACCTAGCCGCCCCTCCATTCTAATTTTTAAGGAATTATTTTTTTCAGTGAATTTTTCTGTCTCTTTTCCCATTTCACCAATTCTACTTTTTAAGGCCTTGTTTCCATCATTGATTTTTCTGTACCCCTCTTTTCCCTTTTGGGCACAGACTGATTTTTAAGGTGCTGTTTTCCTCAGTATTTTTTATGTCTCTTTTATCAAGCTATTGACTCTTTTTTCATTATTTTCTTCCATCCCTCTTATGGCTCTCCTCAATTTTTCCTCTGCTTATCTCTCATGATTTTCAAAATTTTTTTTTTAACTCTTCTATGGCCTGAGATTAGTTCACATTTTTCTTGAAAGCTTTGGGTATAGGAACTTTGACTTCATTATCTTCTTCTGAGTGTGTGTTTTGATCTTCTTTATCACCATAGTAACTTTCTATTGTCATAATTTTTCTTTTGTTGTTTGTTTATTTTCCCAACCTATTACTTGACTTTTAACTCCTTCTTAAATTGGGCCTCTACTTCCAGGGTGGAGGGCCCACTGTTCCAAGCTTTAGGAGTTTTGTGCAACTGTTCTCAAAGATACTTCTAGGGACTTCTAAGTTTTCAGTTCTTTCAAAGTGCTATGACCTAAGGAGAGGTATTTAATACTCAGCTGGGCTGTGCTCTGGTCTGTGAGTGTCTATATGCACTCTTTTCTGTTCTGGAACTGTGAGGAGTGTCCCTGCTCCCCTTTGACCACAAGCTTTTATGTGATAGTGCTCCTCACCCTGGGGACTGATACTCAGGACTGTGACCGTGATCTAAATATGGGCAGGTTAACAGAATACTTCCTCAGTGGTAGCCAAAAGGCCCCTGTAATGTTCTCGTGATCAGTTGTTTGTCTGCTTACTGTCTGTGGGTTAAGAGTTCTGAAAGCAGATACTGCCACTGCTGATTCAGTGGCTATCAAAGCCTGCTCTTGGTTTCCGAGAGCCAGGGCTATGCTGGTGAAGCCTGGACTGGATGGTACTCCATTCTTACCCAGGTATGACAGACATTTCTTGTTGATCTTCTGATTTGTCTTTGGCATCTATGGACTGAGAGTTCTGAAAGTCCACTGACGCCACTAATTCAGTCATCCTGAGGCCTACTCCAGGTTTGCTGGGGCCTGGTCTTGCTTGTGTGGCCTGCACTGAACTCTGTTTCTCTCTTACCCTGCCACAACAAATCTTTCCTGCCTGCCTTTTAAGTTGTCTTGGGCTAGGAAAAAAATATTTCATTCCATCTTTTTGTCTAGAATGTATATCTTCTGCTGCTCTAGAATTTATTTAGAGTTACTATTTAAAGGTATATGGAGAGTTTGGGGGTAGAGCTCATATGAGGCCTTGCCTTTACTCTGCCATCCTGGCTCCATTCCTGTTTTTCTCTTTTGCTTAAATCTAGTTTATCTTCAACTTTGCCTGGGATTGTGACTACTACCCCTGTCTTTTTCCCTAATAAATTCTACCCCCGATCTTTATTTTACATTTGTGTGTATCTCTTATTTCCTATTCCTCCTGACTCCTCAACTTTACTTCTACCCACTACCTTACCCTCCTATTACATAACCTATCCCGCTCCAAAAATCCCTCCCTTATCCTCTCCCCACCTTTCCTCTCGTTTCCATCTGAATTTAGAAGACTTTTCTAACCTTCCAAATATATATGTTATTCTTTCTTTATACCATTGCTATTAAATCTAGACACATTTTATGACTCACCCCTCATCCTATTCCTTCACTTTTTATTTCTTGTTAATTTAGAAGATTTTTATTCCCTTCTAAATATATATATATATATATATATATATATATATATATATATATATATATATTGTTCTCTGTTTTACCCAGATATACTGTAAATAAAGTTCCCTCTAAAAATCTCTCCCTAATCCTCTCCCTGCTCCTTATCCCTAAGCATTTTATTTCTTTCTGAATTTAGAAGACTTTTATACCCTTCTAAATATATATGTATTGGAAGATTCTGGGAAGATGGTAGACTAGGTCAGAAAATTCCAAACTCTCAAGATTTTCCCTCAGAAAAGAGACAAAATGACACATTATGACAAATGAACAAAGTGTTGGTAAAAATAAATACGAATACAGGCACAACAAGAGTCTTCCTGGGACAATTTGAGATCAGAAGAAAAATCCCAGTATGAATTTTGGTTCCTGTGAAGAGTAAACACCTCCAGGCTAGGGTCCACTTTAACAACAAAAGGCAAGTTGCTTAGACAACAAGCTGGAAGCCTTGGGGTCAACTGGTTGAGAGACTGCCTTGGCCCCAGCCACAAGAACTTTTAGCCCCTCCAACCCTCAACCCCACCCCCCCCCACACACACCCCACCCCCAACAGTGAGGAGATATGGGTGTCTGAGCCTATAGTTGGTTGGTTGTTTTTCATTCCTAAAAGGAATCAAAATGACATGACTATAATAAAATTAAGTTTCAATGTGTCTGACTGTGGCTGATCAGACCAATATGAGCTCAGAAAACTATCAGTTTGGGCACAAGCAGTCCATGTGAACATTTGGGGTGGAATCTCCAAATTTGTACATCCTGTGTTTCTATTGAACTGCTTTAATTCTGCTCTGCTCTTAGAGCACAGCACCTTCTCTGATGTGGGCACCCCATGCCGAGTGGTCCTGTGCCAGTGTCTAACATGTCACACAATCAATTTCAAAGTTCTTGAGAGAGACCTGTAGAGTGTCCTTGTATTGCTTTTTCTGACCACCATGTGAATGCTTGCCCTATGTGAATTCTGCATGAAAAAGGCTTTTTGGCAAGCAATTTTGCATTCCAACCATGTGGCTAGTCAATTGGAGTTGCATTCTCTGAAGCAGAGTTTGGAGGCTTGGCAGTTTAGTTCGAGTAAGAAACTCAGTGGCTGGTACCCTATCCTGCCATGTGATCTTCAGAATCTTCCCAAAACAATTCAAATGAAAGCTATTCAGTTTCCTGGTATGGAGCTAGTAGATTGTCCAGGTTTCACAGGTATACAACATTGAGGTCAGTACAGTGGTTCTGTAGACCTTTAGTTTGGTAGTCAGTCTAATACTTCTTTTCAGAGCCTCCCAAACACTGAGTTAGTTCTGGCAATGTATGTGTCAACCTCATTATCAATGTGTACATCCCTCTAAAGTACACTGCCAAGGTAAGTGAACTTACCCACAGCATTCAAAACTTCTGCATTACTGTAACCAATGGCTCCACATATGAATGGTGTGGTAGTGGCTTATGGAGCACTTGTGTTTTCTTGGTGTTAATTGTTAGACCGAAATTAGCACAAGCAGCAGAGAATTGATCCATACTTTGTTGCCTCTCAGCTTCAGAGGCTGCATTGAGTACACAATCATATGCAAACAGAAAATCATGCATGAATACTCCCTCCACTTTGTTCTTGGCCTGCAGCCTTTTCAAATTGAAGAATTTATCAGCAGTACTGTAGTTGATCTTGATGCTGTGCTCATCCTCATTGAAAGCATTTGATAACATGGCTGAAAATATCATGCTAAAAAGTACAGGAACAAGAACACAGCCTTGTTTCACTCCATTGGTAACTGGAAAGGCCCAAGAACATTGGCCATTATCTAGAACCCTGGCAAACATAACATCATGAAATTGATGTACAATGGTGATGAACTTCTCCAGGCAACCACATTTTGACATAATTTCCCATAAACCCTCATGACTAACAGTATTAAAGGCCTTGGTCAGATCTACAAATGTGCACAAAACTCTGTTCTGCTCTTGGCATTTCTCCTGGAGTTGTGGGGCAACAAATACCATACTGACTGTTCCTCAGTCCTTTCTGAAGTCATATTTGTTCTCAGGTAGATAGCCATACTCCAGGTGAAGCATCAGCCTATTAAGGAGGACTCTGGCAAGAATATTGCAAGCAATGACTAAGAGAGAACCCTTCCTCCCCCCCACCGATTGTCATGGGACAATCTATTTCCTTTATAGAATTGGACAATGGAGGCGTCCTTGAACTCCTGGGGGAAAACCTCCTCATCACATAACCTGGAAAATGTCAGTGAGCTTTTATATGAGCAAGGGACCCCCTACCTTGTCAATCTCAGCTGGAATAGAATCAATACCAGGTGCTTGGCAACATGAAAGGGGCCCAATGGCATTCAAAACCTCTTCTTCACTGGAGCTTCAGCTAGGGAGCAACTGACTTCAACTTGAGGTAAAAAGTCAGTGGCCTCAGTACTGATTGATGATGGTCTGTTGAGAACACTAGGGAAGTGTTCAGCCCATTTCTCTAGGATCATGTTCTTATCACTAATCAATGTGACTTCATCAGCACTGAGTAATTAAGATGCAACGTAGGTTTTGGCCCATAAATAGCCTTCAGCCATCATAAAAGTGCTTTGGATTGTCATTATCAGCATAAAACTGAATTTCATCTGTCTTCTTACCGAACCAGGAATCCTGCATCTCTCTAAGCTTTCCTTGTACTTTACTTTTGATGGAATTAAATGCTGTCTTCTTAGAGATGGATGAACTATCCTTTTGGTAAATCCTGTGGAGTTCTCATTTTTCATTAAACAGCTTCTGAATTTCCACATTATTTTCATCAAACCAGTCTAGATTTGCAAGTGTTCTGACCCAGATGAGCAAATGCAATTCTATACACCAAATCTATGAAAGCTGTCCACTCCTTTTCTGCTCCACTGTGGTGTAATGGAAGTGCAAATTTAAAGATCTTCCCTGCCTCTAGGTTAAGTGCACCTGGAGCCTGTGGTGGGAGGCTTATTTTTCAGGAAAGCCCACACCTTGATACTTTGTGATTGGGCAGTAGGACAAGAAGGTTGTTACATTCTCTGAGCCAGGAGAAGGCTATATAAACCCTGATGGTAGGCTTTGCTTTGGGGCTCACTTTGAGAAGTGTTGTGTGATTTGACCAGATGAGACTCTGGGCAGCCATTGAGAGTTCCCTGGCTTTGAAAACCCAGATGTTGATGCTTCCCTCTCTGGTAACTGTGATTTAGTATTGATGTAATGGTTGGGCAGTTTGGAAACCTGTCTGCTTGATCTGTTTGTTTCTCTGTCTTGTAAGTTCTGTCTGTATACTTTGAAGTTTGGGGTGCTGACCTTTTCCCACTGAACTAGGTAAATGATGTATGTTTGATTGATTAAAGTAAACTTGTTAACCCATTTTAAGTTGCTTTCTTTAGAAAAGCAGATCTTGGGGTGGCTAGGTGGCACAGTGAATAGAGCACTGGTCCTGGAGTCAGAAGGACCTGAGTTCGGATCCGGCCTCAGATACTTAACGCACACAAACAAAAACCTAGCCATGTGACCTTGGGCAAGTTACTTAACCCCAATTGCCATCCAAAAAAAAGAAAAAAAAGAAAAAAAGCAGATCTTACAACCTGTGTTGGCAGCCACTGTATGGGGATGTTGGGGTGCTTGCTGCTACATGTGGCCAACTGTTTGTTGATTGAACTTTCCTTCCAACTTAACAACAAACTGTTGCCACTGAGAGAAGAACTCTAATTTGTTGACATTAATTCTTCTGGTAATCATTTTGCCTTGGGGGCACCACATTTGATGAATGTGAATATTTAGCTTAGAAAGAATAAGTCTATGATCAGTCCAGCACTCTGCACCTCATGTTGCCTTCATCATTCTCACATCCTATCTGTTTCATCTCCTTACAATGACATAGTCTATTATATGCCAATGTTTGCTGTGAGGCTTCATCCATGAAGTTTTATTGTGTGTAAGTAAATGGAAGACAGTGTTGGTGATAAGAAGGTCATGAGATGCACTAGTCTTCAGTAGTAAGTGACCATTGCTGTTGCTGTTTCCAACTCCATTCCTCACTAGGGCTCCCTGTGAAGTCTAGTAGTCTCAGACCACTCTAACATTAAAGTCACCCAGAATTATAAGTTAATCGCTCTTGCTTTAACCTCCCTGGATCTGGATTGTGGTCTTGGGGGGAGGTCTGGGGTGGGTATCAAGCTTGCCAGAGCATATGGAGATCTTTACAGAGGCCACCCAACTAATACCTCCAGAAGTTGTGAAGACCCCAATGTTTGGGACGGAAGCTCCCCTGTCTGGTGGCAGAGTCCGACTGTGGCAACAAGCCCAAAAGTCAAGTAATTAAGTGGCAACATGCCTAGGCAAAGGAAACAAAATAAACAGAAAAATGCAACATTAGACTCCTATTTTGGGGGCAAAGAGGATCAAAGCATGGAGGAGGACTGTGAGGTCAGAACTCCTGCACCAAAAGCCCCAAATAAAAATATGAGCAAATTACAGGCCATAGAGGACCTTAAGAAGGATTTTAAAAACCAAATAAGAGAAGTGGAGAAAAAATTGGGAAGAGAAATGAGAAGGATGCAGGAAAAGTATGAAATGAGAGAAAACAGCCTGACTGAGGAAAATAACACCTTAAAAAATAGACTAACTCAAATGGCAAAGGAGGCCCAAAAGGGCAATGAGGAGAAGAAATGCCTTAAAAAGTCGAATTTGCCAGATGGAAAAAGAATCTCAAAAGCTCACTGAGGATACTCATTCCTTCAGAGTAAGACTGGAGCAAATGGAAGCTAGTGACTTTATGAGAAATCAAGATGCTGTTAAACAGATTCAAATAAATGAAAGAATAGAAGGCAATGTGAAATATCTCATGGGAAAAACCACTGACCTGGAAAATAGGTCCAGGAGAGACAATTTAAAAATTATTGGACTATCTGAAAGCCATGATCAAAGAAAGAACTTAGAAATCATCCAAGAAATTCTCAAGGAAAATTGCCCTGATGTTTTAGACCAAGAGGGCAAAGTAGAGGTTGAAAGAATCCACTGATCACCTCCTGAAAAAGATCCCCAAAAGAAAACTCCTAGGAATATTATAACCAGGTTCCAGAATTCCCAGATCAAGGAGAAAATACTACAAGCAGCCAGGAAGAAACAATTTTAATATTGTGGAAACACAATCAGAATAGCACAGGACCTGGCAGCTTCTACATTGAGGGATTGAAGGGCATGGAATATGATATTCCACAGGGCAAAAGAGCCGGGATTAAAACCAAGAATCACCTACCCAGCAAAACTGAGTATCTTGTTTCAGGGGAAAATGTGGTCATTCAGTGGAATAGAGGACTTTCAAGCATTCTTGAGGAAAAAACAAGAGTTGAATAAAAAATTTGACATTCAGACACAAGAAGCAAGAGATGCTTGAGAAGGTAATCAGGGAAAAGAAATCATAAGGAACTTATCAAAGTTGAACTATTTACATTCCTACATGGAAAAACAATAACTATGACTGATGAAACCTTCCTCATTATGAAAATAATTGAAGAAGGGTATATGGGCATATGAATATATATGTGAATGTGTGTATATATGTTTACAGGTATACATGGATAGGTTGAATTTGGTGGGAAGGGATGATACTTAAGGGGGGAAGTTAAGAGGTGAGAGAGGAAAGTGGCAAGAGGAGATGGGAAGAGACTGGGTAGGGTAAACTATCTCATGTAGAAGAGGCAAGGGGAAGTGGTTGCAGGGGAGGGGAAGAACAGGAAGGCAAAAAGGCAAAACCATATTCTCACTGAATTCAGCTCAGGGGGAGAATGACATACATACTAAATGGGATATCTCACCCTGCAGGAGAGCAGGGGAAAGGGGGATAAGAGGGGAGATGATGGAGGGAAGGGGATTCTGTGGGGAGGGGAGGTTGGAAGTACCCACCTTCGAAGAGGGACAGGATCAAAGTAGGGAATGGACCAGTTGGGGGGTGGGATGTGTGGGAGGGAAATATAAGCAGTCCTTTACAATATATCTACTTTGGTAATGTTTTGCATAGTTATACATGTACAATACGTACTGAATTGCTTATCTTCCCAGAGGGAGTGGGTGACAAGGAAGGAGGGAATGGATCTGAAATTCGAAGTTTTAAAATTAAATGTTTCAAATGTATATAAATACTATTATTAATACTATTTTGCATGTAATTGGGAGATAAGATGTGCAGGCATTGGGGCACAGAGATTCACTTTGCCCTAATGGCAAAGTCAAAGGGGGTATGGGAGAAGATATGGGAGAGAGCAGATTGAATGAAGGGATATCTTGTGGGACTGCTATTCTGGGGTGGTGGGTAGGGGAAAAATGGGGAAAAAAATTGTAACTCAATATCTGGCTGAAATGAATAATGTAAACCAGAAGTTAATAAAGCATTTGTTAAAATAAAAACAAATATGCATAGTCAAGCAAAAACAAATTCTTATCTCAACCTAGTCCAAAAAAACATGTGTCCCAATCAGTACCCTGAGCCCATTACCTTCTCTACTAGGATGTAGGTTGTATACTTCATCATGAGTCCTCTGTAATTGTGGTGGGTCTTTGCATTGATCAGAATTCTAAAGTCTTTCAAAATTGTTTATTCTTATGATTGCCATTGTACTTGTTATTGTATAAACTCTTTTCCTGGTTCTGCTCACTTCACTCCAAATCAGTTCATGAAAGTCTTCCCAGGTTTCTCTGAAACCCTCTCCTTCATCATTTCTTAGAGTACAATAATATTCCATCACATTATAATACCATAACTTGTTGAACCATTCCTTATTTGATGGGCACCCTCTTAGTTTCCAGTTCTTTACTGGAACACAAAAAGAGTTATGAGCATGGAAAATTGGAGAAGGATACCAGAGTCAACCATTCTGATATAATCTAATTCTAAAACATTTTCATTCCTTCAGGACATTCTAGATAAGGGAGCCTTTGCCTTCTCACTCACTTATGTCAGGGTTGGTTTGCTCAGAAAAGAATCCACTGCCCTCTGTCAAAATCCATGACAAATCTAGTCCTCCCCTTTAGTCCATTCCCTTCACCTGTGACCATTCCCCTGTCTCACTGTTCCCTCATGTTTCTTTTCGTAAAGGAAAGGTTTGTGTGTCTTGTGTGAAGAGGCTGAGTAGCCCTGAAAGACAGATCCTGGAAAAGGGGCATAGAGGAAACTGTTGATGAGAACTGCCATAATATGCTTACATGTGAAGCCAAAACCTCTTTTACCTCATCTAATCCAGAGAGGCCAAACTTAGGGCCAAAACACTTCCCAGGCTGGCCTAAGCAGAGTCAGATGGGAATATTTAACAAAATAAATAAAAATGTAATAGAACCTAGATGATTGTAATTTGTCGTTTTCTAAATCAGTATACAGCCTTCAGGAATTCATTTCTATTTGAGCTTGATATCACTGATCAAGTACAACCTGTACTTAATCAGGCCTCTCTATTACTTATAAGCTCCTTTGAAAGGTAGCTTGATAGAGAAATTAAATTTATTTTTACAATCATTTATCACTTCTCCCATTACTTCCCCACCAGCAAAACAATAAAAACAAAACAAAAAAGTGAGGTTCTCCCATGCATAGTCTTCAAATACTGAAATTCAGCCAGCAAATCCCTGCCTTCCCCAAACTCTTTCTGACCCACATGCAGAATCATCAAGTAGGCCACAAGATGGCGCCATGGGAACACTAGGTTTGGAGTCAGGAAGAGACCTGCGTTCAAATGTGACCACACACAGATTATTAACTGTATGACTGTAAGTTGTCTCCGTGTGTCTTAATTTCCTTAAGTGCAAAGTGGGGAGAACAATAGCATCAATTTCATACAGTTGTTTTGAGGATTAAATGAGATAATATATGTAAAGGTCCTAAAGTTCCCAGCACATAATAGGTGCTTAAAAATGCCTTGTTTCCTTCCTTACTTATATCCCCACCACCCTCTCTGTATCCCGATTACCCTCCTATGAATATCCATCAGTTCTCAATGTCTTTTCTAAAATGAACCCTTTCCTCCTCTACTGGTAGAATACAATGATCTAGCCCTGGCTTGACCAGGCCACAGTGTAGAAGGACTAGCCTACCCTTCCTTTTGTATCCTATGCTTCTCTTAATGAAGGCAAAATTCAATTAACTGCTTTGTCTGATTTGTCTCATTATTCACTCCTGATGACTTACAAGCCCAGTTGTTGTTCGCTTGAACTGTAGTGTTTCTCCCCTTCTGGTACTTGTGCACTTGAGTTTTTTTAAACCCTGGTAGAGGACCAACCAACTGTCTTGGCTCTCATTGTTCAACCTGTATTGGACCTGCCCCCAGTGAAGTCTATGCAGATAAGGTCTGTCACTGAGCCAGTGATGAGGAGGGCATTGGAAGGGCAAATCTTAAAACTATTTCAGATGTAACTGATGGGTTTTTAAAAACCATCTTACAGTAGCTTCTACACACCCACACTCACACACACACACACACACACACACACACACACACACACAGAGTCACACACTTTTACAGTCACAGACAGCAAAAAAGGGGAGAAAGGGGGAGGCAGAAGTGACTAGAAGGTACTTGACAGAGGGCACAGGCATCAGGCTTACAAAAGAAACTCAGCAAAAGATTGAACAAAATATTTGTGTTTTCACAGCCTCAGCAAACCTTCTTAAGTGAAGAATCAGAGAGGGCACTGACCAGCCTAAAATCAAGAAAATCTTTTCATATTGCTCAGGGGCCAGAAATATTGAGGGAGAAACCCCCAGGGATACAGGGATCCTGAGATCAGAGTTCCCAGGGTAAGGTCACCTGGAATAAATTCATGGAAGTCAAGGTGGTAAAGATTTATACGCTTCTCCGACGTCAAGAGTTCTTAGGGAACCTGCAACCTTAGAGGGGTACAGTTAAAGTTTATATAGGATAAACTATGGTAAAATGTGTGCCTAATATGCTAACTAGGTGAGTCAGGGTGGGATTAGGGAGTGGTTAAGGAGTGATCAGTTATTAAAGGAACATGCACTTTTAGTATCTACTTCACAGGAATTTTATCTGGAGTTCACTGGGAAATAGCCTAAGTGGGAGGGGCACCACAGTGTGGTTTTAGGCTTGAAGCATCTCTAAATCAACTAATGGTCAGGGCTGACTGAGAAATAACCAGGCTACCCCCATCAAAGTCTTGTTACTAAGTCTAGTATACATATGACAGGTCAGTGAGTAGTAAATATCTCTGTAACCCAGTACACAGCCAGTTCCGTCAGTACAAAGTTGGTTCAAACTAATAAATTCTATAAGTATAGTTGGCTACTGTATCAGGAAGAGAGAAGTATTTTGCTAGGTGTAGCAGCAAGCACCCCAATATCCCCAGGGTAGCTGCCAATATAGGTTCTTAGATCTGCTTTTCAGAAGGAAAGCAACTCAAAATGGGTTAACAAGCTTACTTTAATCAAACAAACACACATTACCTAGTTCAGGGGAAAAAGATCAGCACCCCAAACTTCAGAGTTACAGAACTTACAGATCAAACAGACAGGCTTCCAAACTGTCCTACCATTATATCAATACTAAATCACAGTTACCAGAGAGGGAAGCATCAACATCTGGGTTTTCAAAGCTGGGGGGCTCTCAACAACGGCTTCCCAGAGTCTCATCTGGTCAAATCACACAACACTTCTCAAACTGAGCCCCAAAGCAAAGCCCCTCATCAGAGTTTATATAACCTTCTCCTGGCTCAAAGATTGTAACAACCTCCTTGACCCACTGCCCAATCACAAAGTATCAAGGTGTGGGCTTCCCTGAAAAACAAGCCTCCCACCACAGGCTCCAGGTGCACTTAAGCTAGGGGCAGGGAAGATCTTTAAATTTGCATTTCCATTACACTAGGGCATGCTGCCCTTGAGCTGGAGAGAAACTGCCTGAGACAGTGTTTTGAGGCTAGGGAGATTTGAAGCTACTGAGAAATGTGATTTTGAAATTGGGCTCCAAGCACAGGCACCCAAGCACCCCATCAATCTCACTTGGGAAGAATGTCATAAAGCAGAATTCTTTGACTGGGATGCTGAAGACACAGTTTAGGCCTGGCTCTTCTCACTGGTTGGGTGACTTTGAACAAGTCACTTTCTCTTTACAAGCGTCAGTTTTTTATCCATAATATGAGGTGATGGAAATAAGTGGTCTCTAAGGAAGTCCTACTGCCCAGGCCATGGGCTGTGGAATTAGAAACCCCCTGCATTGCAGAGCCCTCCCTACTGCCATTAATATCTAGAAAGTCTTTTCTACTCACTTTTCCCTTGTTGGATAAGGAAGAGCCATGCAGGACCACTGCTGCCACTGAAGACTGAAGAAAGACTGAAGACCTGAGTCACAGATTGCTTGGGATTAGAGGCCACCACTGCAGGGATCTCTGGAATAATACTCCCTACCTTTGCTCTGATCCATATAATATTCTGATCTATAGGTACCTTTCTTGTCCTATGGCAGCAGATTTCTACTTCCTATTCCCTGTATTCCTGACATTCAGATTCATTTTGTTGAGTTGGAATTCCCCTTTTCCAGGGTGGACTTCATTCTCAGTCAACCTTCCTGTCCTAGCTCTGTCCCCACTCAATTTCTTCCCACCTTTGCCCTCCACTTTCTGTATCACCCTTTGGAATCTCATGGTACCAAATTCCTTTTTGTCTTAGATATCTTCCTTTAATATTCTCCATCTTCTGGTTACTCATAGGAACCTGGATTTCTCCCTAAAGATTTCTCCCTTATTCCTCACTAGACTCTCTAGTGCTGGATGATTCTTCTCTTAAACCCTGCAACACCAAGGGCTACTACTTTTCTGACCCTCCGTCAGAAGCCTCTCCTCTTCTGAGGTTTACCCCAACAGTCTATCACTGTCTGGATTCTTTTTTCCTGGCAACTTAGCCTCTAAGTTTTTCTCCCTCCTATCTCTAGCAGTTCAGTATCTGGTTCATGGTCTTCTCCACTATATCCCTTTGAGCCCCCATCCTTCTAGTTCATCACCATCTTTAATTGCCTTTATATCCAACTCTGCTCTACCTCAATCAGCCACGTAGGTTATCAAAGCTGAGACATCACCACTACTCACAATTCTTTCCCTAGAACTCTGAAATTTACTTGTGATTATAATTTCCTATCCATTCCCTTATTACTCTTTGGGGGGTATTTCAGGTTTTGTTTTTTGCTTTTTGGAGGTGGGACGGCAGGGTAGTTGGGGGTAAGTGATTGTCCAAGATCACAGGGCTAGTAAGTGTTAAGTGTCTGAGGTCAAATTTGAACTCAGGTCCTCCTGACTTCAAGACTGGTGTTCTATTCACTGCGCCACCTAGTGGCCCCTCCCTTATTACTCTTAAGCCTATTTTTTGCCCTCACAAGCTCCAGCTCCATGTGGTGAAGGGAAAATGGATTTGAAATCTAAGAATCTGGGTTCGAATTCCTGCCTTGCTCCTCACTACCTCTGTGACCATGAGCAAGTCAGTTAATCCCCTGGGGCTTCAGTTTACTAATCTCTAAAATGAGAATGTTGAATTAGAAGTACCCTGAGGTACCTTTCTAAATCTAAATCTGTGTTCCTATTATATCTTTCCATTTACTGCCAGTGACTCCTGCTTTAATCTCCCTTCAGATCCAGCCTCAGATCCTTATTGTGTGACCTACCTCCCAGGGATGTTATGAAGAAAAAAGTTTTTTGTAAAGTGCTGTACAAACCTTAATATGCTACATTAATGAATAAAATACAATATATAGAATTATGATGGAAACCATTTCTGTTGAAATCATTAACAAACTATTTTTTTTTAAAGTTCACAAACCCTAGGGCAAGAACTCATGTTCCAGAGCATTATAGAAATTCTAGGGTTGGAACAGATAAGGGGACTGATGCCAAGGAAGGTCAAGAGACTAGGTCAAGTATTCTCAGCATCTCAGGGGTCGGGGTTGGACTAGAAAATAGGTTCTCCAGTTCCCATGCCTTTCCCTACATTCCTTTGTGTTTTAGTCTGCAGTATGTTACATGGTAAAAAAAAATGGCAGAAAAGAAGAAGGATTAATGGTATCTGGACAGACTTAGAGAAGTGCTAGGCTTGGGTGGGTGGGAGGATGTAGGGAATGACAAGAGTTGTGGCGTTAATCAGGAAAGCCTTCCTGGAGGGGGTGAATGAGGTAGGGAAGGAAAAGAAGCAAATGGATTGATAAGAGAGAGGGAGGAAGGTATTCCAAATGGGAGGATCAGAAGCCTGAAGAGTGTAGACGTGGGGTTTAAATGTTGAGACTAAGGGAAGTTTTCAAACCAGAATAAAAACATAAGCTCATAGCAAATAGAGATGTGCACAAGACCAGGAAGAGGCTAGACAAAGTTAATAATGATAAATACAGATTTTTCCTAAGTACCTCCCTTGGCCCCCACCCTCTCAACCACCCTACAAAATGATTCCTAAAATGCATGGAGGGGAGAAAAAACAAAGTGTATATAATAGAAATTTATTTTGTATGCAAAATACAAAATGTATACCTTCCCCCAACTGAAAACAAAACAAAACAAAAAAACTCTTGTAACAAATATGCATATTTAACTAACACAAATTACCAAATTGGCTACATCCAAAACATTTATGTTTCAATCTACTCCATGAGTCTATTACTTCTTTGAGAGAAAGTGGATAGTATGTTTCTAAATCTTCTGAAGTTGTTTGAAAATTCCCTGACTTCATTTAAGATTCAGCTCAAACACTACCTTCTATAGATAGCGTTTTCTATTTATCCAAGATGCTAATGCCCTCTTCTAAAAGGTATCTTCCATCTAACCTTTGTATTTTTATGTACATAATTATTTATATACATGCTATGTACTACATTAGATGCAAACTCCACGAGGACAGGTATTGTTTTTGCTTTTTCTTTGGAACTCTGAAATTTAGCATGATGCCTGACACATAGTAAGAACTCAGTAAATGATTATTAATTGATGGAATTATTGAGACTATTTCCTAGAAGAATTTTATAATGACTTCTTAGAAAGAAAGGAACGAATTTTAAGAATTTAAAAAGGGAAATGGTCACCAAGAGCTACCTTGATTGCATTAAAAATAGATAATGCTAGACTAATCTCATTTCCTAATTATTAGGGTTGCTAAAATGGTAAATTGATCAGGTAATAACTATAATAGTAGTATGGTTAGATTTGAGCAAAACATTCAACAGTCTCTCTTGCTAGTCCTATGGATGATAGGGGCTGGGATAAAAGTTCCCAAACTCTGAACCACAGATCTCTGTGGGGAGTTGTTTTTCTTTTTCAATGAAGTTTGTTAATCCATAAAAGGGTATTACTGAAATGAGGATCAATTTTGTTAAATATTTTCTCATGAAAAGAAACTAATTGCATAGTGCTCTCAAGTGATAAATCAGAGAGGAGTTGTGAATTTGTTCACTGAAATCCCAGATCCTAAACATGGAAAAATGTACTAATAGAAATATTATAAATGCCAGGTCTGTTAAAAGAGCTGTATACATGTAAAGAGTTCCTGGTTTTAGGGAAGCACTGAGATATGGCAGAAAGCACCTTGTATTTAGAGTCTGAATTTAAACCCAAGCCTTTGTAATGCCACCACTTACTATGGGACCATGGGAAAGTCATGGTCTTTACTGCCAATTGTAAATAGAATAAGTGGAAATGTAAAAGGCAGAAAATAACACTTACGCTCCCTGCTTCTCAGGGGCACTGTAAGGAATGTGTTTATAAACAACCCTTTGAACTAAAGAAAAATTGGTTTAGTAATCTGTTAATAATTCAATAAACATTAAGATCCCACTGTGTGATGATAATGGTGATAATCTGGGTGGGTCAATTGGATAACACAGCATTCTCAAATTCTGTTCTTAAGAGACTTGGTCGAGGATGCTCAGCATCTTGGGGGTGGAGTTTGGACTAGAAAATAGGTTCTCCAACTCCCATATCTTTCCTTACTTTTAGTTGTATTCTTGTTGTTGTAAGGTAACCCAAATCACATGCCCCTGATTTGGAGCCCACCATTAAGCCCCTTTTATTTGTCTTTGTCTTTATCCTAAACCCTATAATTGCTTATAACAGCTTAAAGGCATAGTCCTGGGTAAGAGTGATTCACCCAACACACAAGTCCCCTGTTCGCTTATCTTTCCCTTAAGTTAGTACTTCCCTAAATCAGTAAGCCTTGAAGCAGAATTTTGTATAAGGATTATGGTACAAGTGTGCATAGAGATCATGGGGCAAGTCTATGCCATGCAAGAGACCACCCTGCTCTGGGATGCTGACCCATCAAGGTCCTCCACCCAGAATGCTGACCAAGCAGGGGACCCCACACACTTCACCCAGAACATGACCCTGGCCTGTTCCATGACCCCAGACTGTTCTAGGAAATTCCACTCCCCCTGTGCCATCCACCCTGTTCTGGGTGGGACCCTATCACAGGAAGGCTCCTGGCATTGTATACTTGTGCCATGTTTTCCAAATTAGCCCTGAGCTATAGATCCAACCAATGGCTGTTCTTGGCTTCTGTATGTCATTGCTTACTCTAGCTCCCCTCCTCGATTGTGGTTTTTGTGGTTCTTACCTTTATAAACATTGCCTGTATCTTAATTAGGGGCTGCCTGATTTGAATGTATATTCCAGGCAGTCACGCTTGATCAATAAATCCACATCTAAATTTATCTAAAACCCAGATCTCAGTCTCGCTCTTGTTCTCTTCACAACATTGTCTAGCAGGATGTAGATAGTAAGAGAACATGAAGAGTCTACCTAATCATTTAAATTCTCCCTAGAAAGCAAGAAAGGAAAGGGGAAAAAAACCATTGTCTTTTCCTCTTGGATTAGCTTTGCTCAGCTGATTCAGTCAAGGAAATAGTTCATATTCAGAACATTTTCATCAGCTCCTACCCTGATCATCACTCTATGTATACTGGCTAGATTTTTTGGACACTTTCATGATTCTTCCCAGGAGCCTTTCAAAATAATTCCTTGTGATTTCCTTTTATTCTCTCTGCCCCCTTCCAGTTCAAAATCAGATCATCTTACTACCTACTTCCCATTTGACCTTTCTATGTTGAATCTTAATAACAGGAGTTCTTTATATGTATATAGATCTTTTAACAAACCTAGCATTTATAATATTTTTATTAGTACGTTTTTCCATATTTAGAAGCTATTCTTTTTTCCCAAACGTTAGCTTTCTCTTTTGGATGTTAAGCTATGATAAAGTTCTGGCTGTCAAATAACTCAGGCTGTTTAATATATTATGCACAGATGGTAATAACGGGATTAAGGAGGAATTCCTTCTTTTAGAGACAATTGACATACTAGCCCAGTAACACCAGACTGGGGACTGGAGCCCCAAAGGGAAAGGGGAGGAGGGAATATTATTGATCACAAGCATCACAAAAGGATTTTGTTTTTATTTCCTATTTTTATTTCCATTTTTTAAAAAAAAGAGCCCAAAGCACCATGCAATAGAGAAAAGTCACTGCAGATTTAACTTAAGAGGCCGGATTCAACAGGTTTTCTTGATTTTTTTCTTGATTTTTTAATTTTGAATTTAACCAACAAGAAATAAGATGAACATTCCCACAGGCAAAGGACAGAAAAAATAGAATTGCACATGAGACTGTGGCTTCATTTTGTACAGTGTGCTTTTCTTTTAAAGTAGATGAGGCTAATCATGTTTTTAAAGCTCTCTTGCTTGTCTGTTTCTTATTGACTCATTCTCTTCTCTTCATATGGTATTAAATAGTCCAGTGACTTTTCTCTTACTCTTTTCTTTATTTTTCTTATTGCTTTATTTTCATTAGCATTGTCACCACCTTCTTTATATCTCCCCCCCCTCAAAAAAATCAAAAGAAAGAAAAATAAAATGCTTATATCCTCTGTATATTAAAAAAAATAAAATCCCCATCTTGGTCCTTTCCAAAAATATATATTTCATTTCATACCTTGAGCTCATGATTTCTCTGCCTGCTTAGATTTTCAAAAAGCTCATATGGGAGGAGTACAGATACCATGCAACCACAGTAGTCTAGCATGACATCAACCACACATGTTACCATGATGATGCTACCATAACAGACTAGCAATTCTCCTGATTCTTAACTCACCCCTACTGGTTAGAGTAGTATCTCCAAATATGAATTACAATCCTTGTGTTGATGGCTAGTGTGGAAGGGGCACAATGAACCATTCACACTGACACAGGTAGGACTAAGTAAGTGTTTCTCATAACCCTAGATAGATGAATATTGAGTCAAATATCCTCAGCTTCATCAGGACTAGTAAATACTGACTTTTTAGCTAAAGTTCAAATTCTCCATATCATTAAGCTTAGTGCGCCTTCAAAGCCTACAGTCTCGAGTTGGCTGGTTCTATGAAAGGGCAGATAGGAGAATGGAGAATGGAGAAATGGAAAATGGAGAAAAATTTCAGAGAAACAAATCAAGATACAACATATGTGAAAACTTCCTAGTTCTTAGTACTGTCTCAAAGTAGAATAGGATTTCAAGAAAAGTAGTGACGTGACAGATGACTTGTCAGGAGTGGGGTAGAGGGAATTCTTTTTGTAGTTACAATTTGGACTGGATAACCACTGAAGTTCTCGCCAACTTTCATAATCAAAATTCCAATTGCAATTCGATGAGGCTGGAGGTGGTCATTCATCCTTTCATCCACAGTTTCACTCCGGAACAACAATTAACTATGACTGGGGCAGCTAGGTGGCACAGTGAGTAAGAGCACCGGCCTCAGAGTTGGCATGACCCAGGATTGAAACCGGCCTCAGAAAATGAGCACCCACACATAAATAAAGACTAGCTATGTAACCTTGAGCAAGTTACTTAACCCCAATTGCTTTAAAAACAAACAAACAAACAAACAAACAAAAACAATTAACTATGATTTGCCCCATTGGCCAATATACAAGTGAGTATTTTCCAAGAAGATGGATAGTCCTAAACCTTTTCATATCATTAATTTAGCTGTAATCAAATAAGGCCGCATTCAAGAAACTTCAATTAGATATATTTTAAAATGTACATTATTTTGTAAAAATCTAACTACTATGTACTTAATAATTTCAAAAAATGAAAACTATTTGTTAATTTTAAAGTTAACTAAAGGCACATTAAGGCTTTAGTTCCCCCACCCCTGCCCTAGACAATGAAGGATCATAATTTGCTCTAAGTCTAGGAGGCTTTCCCCTTCACCTAATCTCAATTCTAGTACCAGAGAAGCAGTGTTGTATAATGGAGAGGGAGTTGACTTTGAAGCCAGGAACAGCTGGGTTTAAGATCTGCCTTTGACACATGCCAGTTGTTTAACTCTGGGAAAAGTCAACTAACCTCTTAACACTTTGGAAGACCCTCTAAACCTACAAGTTTCAGAGATGATACCAAGCTGCATTAGTAAAAGGAAGTTTCCTTCTCTCAGAATTTCTTATACAAAGAAAGTCATGAGTCTCATCCTCATCCCCATCATAGTCTTATAACCTCTAGTAATTAAGTCCTCATACGTAATTTCTCCAATTTGAACCTTGACACAACGCACCAGCAGTTCCCTAGCACACCCAGTACTCTCTCTAGGATCTGCTTGGTCCTCAGGCCATAGATGATAGGGTTCAAGGTGGGTGGAATGACCAAATAAAAATCAGCAAGTAGCACCTGGGTATGCAGAGGCATTACACCCTGCCCAAACCACTCCACATAGTGAGATATCATCCCAGGAAGATAGTAGAGTACCATGATCCCTACATGGGAGCCACAGGTACTGAGAGCCTTGACTCGGGCATCCCTGGAAGAAAGTCTAAACACTGCCTGCAGAATCAGGCTGTAGGAGGTGGCAATAAAGGACACATCAGAACCCACAATGATAGAGGAACCAATCACACCATAAAGGCTGCTGGGCATGTAATCAGCACATGCCAACTTGGCCACAGCCATGTGCTCACAGTAGGAATGAGGGACTATGTGGGAGCCACAGAATGGCAGTTGAATCACCATCCAACTCAGTGGAGTCATGATCAGAATAGCTCTCACCATGATAGCCAGGCCAATCCCCAACATCATCCTGGGTGTGAGAATGGTTTGGTAGTGCAGTGGTTTGCAGATGGCCACATAGCGATCAAAAGCCATGGCTAACAATAGGCCTGTTTCAGCAGCCGTAGCTGCATGGACCACGTACATCTGAGCAAAGCAGGCAGAGAATGTGATAATGCCGTCACCTGACCAGAAGATGCTCAACATCTTGGGAGCTACAGAGGTCACCATGATGATGTCAACAGCTGCCAGAATGCACAGGAAGTAGTACATGGGCTCATGCAGAGTAGGTTCGACCCAGATCACAGTCAGAATCAGAGTGTTCCCTACTAGGGCCACAGTATACATAAAGCTCAATGGAGCTGCCAACCAGAGGTGTACCTCTTCCAGTCCTGGGATGCCCACAAGAATGAACAAATTAACTGATGTCTGGTTGCAAGATGATGCCAGCATGACAACGGAGGCTTCTTTTCCTGTGGATAAAATCACAAAACTCTTAAGAAAATGGAGAAACCAGCTTAGGCTCCCTTCTCTCCCCAATGCCACCTCCTACATGATGACTTTTATTCTAGGAGCCCTCAAAGAAAAGTCTTATCAGAAATTGTAGTGCTAGGGGCAGCTAGGTGGTGCAGTGAATAGAGCTCCAGCCCTGGAGTCAGGAGGACCTGAATTCAAATCCAGTCTCACTTAAGCTGTGTGACCTTGGGCAAGTCACTTAACTCTAATTGCCCTACCTTCCCCCCCTCCAAAAAGACACGCAGAAAATTTTAGGGGTGGCTAGGTGGCACAGTGAATAGAGCACTGGCCCTGGAGTCAGGAGGACCTGAGTTCAAATCTGAACTCAGACACTTGATACACTTACTAGCCATGTGACTTTGGGCAAGTCATTTAAACCCAATTGCCCACAAAAAAAAAAAAAATTACTGCTAAAAGCATTTCTCAATTCTCTGTTCAAAGCCAGTCTCCTAAAAACCCACACAAACTTTGCAAGTGAAAAATAGAGCACTTTAAATGAATATTGGGCCCCAATACACAGAAGTCCAGTTACATTTTAGTTTTGCTCCTCTACAGTGAAGGATTTTTTAAAAGCCATATTGGGGAAAAGAGGAAGACACACTAAAGGACTGGGCTGTTACTCAGGAGAGAGGGGGTAGGGATGACAAAGGAGAGGAGGCAGAATTGCTTAATTATTATTTAGCTCCTTATTTCTCTGCCAAGAAGATCCTTTGTCTTGGGGAGGATAGAACAAAAATAGATAATTGGCAGCAAGAATCCAAGAAAAGCAAAGAGATCAAAGCAGTTGAATGCTGTTTTTCTGATTTCAGATCCCAAGGTTGAGGTGAATCATATCCTCAGGGACTGAAAGAACTGGTGGACATGGATTTTGCACAAATGTTGGTGATTTGGGAAGATTGCAGAGCACAGGAGAGGTGTTGCAGGAATGATGAAGGGTCAAGCAGGCTTCACAAATGCTGAGTGTCCCAAAAGTCTTAGTGCTGGGATAAGTTTAAGAATGCAATAAGACTTTTATGACACCCTATACAATATGAGAGAGAGGTATGTTAGGCAACGATTTCTCTGAAAAAGAATCTGGGCACATTAAGGGACTTCAGATTAACATGCATCAAATGTGATGACATCAAAGCTACTGTGCTCTTGGGTTACATTCAAAGAGATGTAGCTTCTGAGAATTTAGGGGGTGCTATCAACCAATTGTCCCTGGTCAGGCCACATGTGGAGATTTCTGAGCACTACATTGTAGGAAGGAAGCTCTATGTGGGATTTTTCACCTTTGTATTATCAGTGCCAAGCAAAGACCATGACAGATAATAGATGTTACTATGGTCTTATCCTGTAGAGAATGGAAGAAAGAAAAGGAAAAAAGGAAGGAAAGAAGGGAGGGAAGAAGAAAGGAATGAAGGAAACAAGCATTTATTAAGCATCTATTATGTATCAGGCTCTTTGTAAATATTAAGTCATTTAATGTTCACAACAACTCTGGGAAGTAGATGCTATTATTATCTCCATTTTGCAGTTTAGCAAACTGAGGCAAGCAGAGGTTTTAAGAGACCTGCCCAGGGCCACTCAGCTAGTTAGTGCCTGAGGTCAGATCTAAACTCAGATCTTCCTGACTCCAGACCCAGAGCTCTCTCCACTGTGCCCCCTAGCTTCCTAACTGAATAGATGAAATTTAATAGGTTTAAAAACTGCACAATTTTTTTCACATTATCTTTGACTCTCTCCAGCGTGGCCCAGCACATGGTCTTGTATATTAGAGGTGCCTGATGATCAGAAACAAGAACACATAATTCAATTCAACCATGAGAGGGTCCATTCAAGGACCGGGGAATATGTAACCTGGAGAAGAGAATTAAGGGGAACACAATCGTTATTCTTCAAATACTTGAAGGGCTGTCATGGGGGGAGGAAGAGAGCAGACTTGTTATGTTTCATCCTAAAGGTCAGAGCTAGAGGCAATGAAGAAGGGGGCATCATGGTAGGAGAGAGGGCCCTGGAGACAAGATTAGAGGGAAGGTCTTTGGCATAATTTCTGACCAAAATCACCTTCCTTTTTAAACCTTAAGTGGTGGGTGAAAATGGAAACCTGCTAAAAGATCAACCTCATTTGATCTGGGGGGTCAGACTTTGAGTGGGCAAGGAGGTACCCTCCAATTAGTTGAGGACAGTCTGAGTTCTAGGAGTAGGAACAACCCGTAAATCAGTGTTTTGGGAAGTACAAACCATGGCAGTGAGGGTGAGAATACCCAGTCATTCTGTCTGTCCCTGGGGAGGGTGACAGTGGTTAGTAACAGGAGGAGGGAGGTGTTTCCTTGAGCTGTATGTCTGAGGGCCAGAGAGCCTGGACTGGAGAAGGGGCGATGTTCTCAATCAGACTCTTTGGAACCAGACTCTGAGTCAGATTCTCAGTCATCCTGACTGAGAGCCTGAGCTTCTGAACTCCTGAGCAGAGAAAACTGATTTTTTCCCATACCTTCTGAGAGACCCCTACCTGAAATTCCATCTGCTCCACCCCAGGACCTACCTGCCCTGAGGAAGCCTCAAGGTCCTTCTTTCTCTGAAAGGGCAACAGGAGCATCCGAGCTGCCTCCTCTTTAGATAAGGAGGATTTATAACCCAGGTTCCTCCTTGCTCTGGGAACCTGGAGCACTGAAATCCCTTAGGAGGCCTACATCCTCTCACCTGGAATCACTCAGGGAAAAGTATGAGCTAATAAGCTGTGGAAAATGGAATATCAGGGGAGGCAGCTAGTATAGGAGAAAAGTTGTGGAGTCTGAAGACCTAGGCTTGAATGCTGCGTATGTTTATGCCACTAGCCCTTCTGTGTCAGTTTCCTTCCCTTGTAAAATGGAAATTACACTATTCTTGCTACTGACATTACAGGGCTGCTCTGATGAAGATGCTTTGTCAACCTTAAGCAGTGTAGAAACGTTAGTGGTTATTGTTAGCATAGACATCCTGAGACAACAGACCATCTCCTCTGTCTCTTCATAGAATCATATATCTAAAGTCAGAATGGACCTCAGAGACCACAGGGTCCCACAACTTCATTTGACAGATGAGAAAATTGAGATACAGAGAGATGTGAATTACCCTAGATCTCACAGATAGTGTCAGAGATGGAATTTGAACCTGGGCCCTCTGATTACAGGATCAATGCTCTTTCCATTATTATTGCTGGAGGAAGGGGCAGAGCTATGACTAGGAATTTGGGGTCCAAGGACAATTAGTTGGTGATGGGGAGGAGATGCAGACACTGGAGATAATAGGCCTTCTGAATGGAGACCCTGGGAGACCAAGAGGCTATTGATGGAGAAGCCATTATGAAGAACAGTGAGAGAGAAGATAGGGTGGAGTTGAGCCACAATGGAAAACAATATACCCTTGGGTGACTTCTTATTTTAAACAATCTTTCTTCCTCTCTATGTGGTAAGCTCAGTTGTTTCTACAAAACTCCAAGTGCTTTAAGTCCTTTAAATTGTGATGACCAATCCATGACTACCCCCACCCTAGTTCCAGCTTTGGTCAGAAAATCTGTTTGGATACTGATTTTGATACTTAATGACTATGTGAGCATTGGAAGACTTTTGAATTCAACAATTATTTTAAGTATCTATATGTCCCAAGCACTATGACAGGGACTATTAGTACTGCCATGTCATCCCCCCCCCCCCCCACTCCGCCCAAAGTGATTTCTGCCTTCAAGGAACTTACTTACCTTCTATTGGGGTAAAATGTATACAAAGCACTGTAATTTCCTGGGGAGGATCTAACAACTGAGAGTATCAGGAAAGTTCTTTTTGAAGAGATAATACATCTCCTGTAGCTGAGCTGAACTGAGCTAGTAATTTTATGAGGTGCCATGGCAGTGAGGAACAAGAGCATCTCAGCTATGGTGGACATGGGAGCAGGAGATGGAAAGATCCAGTCAAACTGTCCTATTTGCATTAGTCTGAGCACAATTTTCCATCTTCCTACAGCATAAGTTTAGGTATTTCTAGGTGGTGCATTACAAAGAGTACTGGTCTTGGAGTCAGGAAGACATGATTTCCAGTCCTGCCTTAGAAGCTTACTAGCTTTATGTGAGATCAGCAAATCTCCCTGTTAGGGGCCACAAGGCAGCTGTCACCATTTGTCTTCTCTTTTATCACTGGATGATCTCTCACCTAATGGAGCTATGGCTGCACATCATCACTTCTTGGAACAAAAGAAGCCCCTTTAAGTAGAGAGCTCCCCTGTACAGGAAGTACACACTCATCATGTAACTTTAAATGTTTAGTGGTCCTTCTTTCTCTCCTCCTCAGTGTCATGCTTTTCTACCATACAGTCTTCTGACACAGAAGAAAATTCCCCTCTCCTCTCATATAATTCTTCATATGATTTTCCTCTTTAGAATACCTTTTCCCAGGGGTGGCTAGGTGGCGCAGTGAGTAAGAGCACCAGCCTTGGAGTTGGGATGACCAGGGATCGAATCCGGCCTCAGAAAATGAGCACCTACACATAAATAATGACTGGCCCTATAACCTTGAGCAAGTTACTTAACCCCAATTGCTTTAAAAAAAAAAAAGAATACCTTTTCCTTTTTTTCCAAGAAGACTTCAGCCTAGAAGAGAAACTAAAAGGGCTAGAGGAGTGTACTTTTCTTTAGGTTATCAGGAATAGATCAACTTATATTTTATACATGCAGGGGGTTCAATTGAGAGGATCTGAGTACAATGTATCATGTCAAATTCCCCCTTGCCCTTGGTACTTATGGATGCTTTGGCCCAGAATCCAAGACTCTGAGCTTATACCATGTGGGTTCAATTGTAGGAACTTGTCACATGTGTTTCTATAGCTCATGACCCAAACCAAGGTTTACTCTAGCAACATCAGACTTTTGTCTGTCCTCAGGGGAAACCCAGGGTGGGATGAACATAACAAAAGTTGGTTAATAATTAGGTATCAAACATAAATATACACACACACACAAACACACAGGGGAAGGGTCTTCAACTCCCTTGCAAGTACTAAAGCTAACAAGGTATTGGATGTAGGATAGGTTTATCTAACTTATCCAAGAACACAAAAAGCTCATAGTTGATCCACTCTAATCCTTAGGGGCCTAACTAGCCTTCTAGATTTATTGTAAGTAGCAATCTAGGAGAGGTAAGGTAGAAGCATTTAGATTTTATAGGGAATCAACCAGCCTTGACATTTGGCAAACTACCACTTTTTCACAACCTATGTGGTACTCCAGATTCCTAGTACTATCCTGAGTTTCCTCATCCCCTCAGGTTTTATCACAAAGAAAAACAATAGATATTTGATCCTCTCCATTCTTCAGTCCTACATAGTCTCATATTTATAAAGTATAAAGTCTGGCATGTTCCTCCTAGGTTTGTGTCTTAAGATTCAGTGGTCTTAGCTCCATAAATTTCTAACATAAGTCAAATCCTTGGGTTAGTCTAGAACTTTTTCCACTTGAAACAGGAATTCTTCTGTTTGGTTTAGGAACTCCTTTGTTTGGTCTAGAAATTGCTGTGAATGATATCTGTCTATATCTCTTGCCATTTCCTCTTTTCTTGAAAGGTAATGGGGTTCCTTAGAGAAGTTGTGTTGATGTGCAGACCTCCTTTCTGTTTTTAAATTCTCTCCTTTCTGTTTTTAATTTCTCTCCTTTCTGTTCAACCTCTCTCTATAGTCATCTTTCTGCTCTCTAGAGTAATATTCATCCCCTTTTAAAGTCCAAGCCCAGTGGTATAGATAGGGCACACCAATTTATCTGTTTTGCCTACAATTTTCAAGATGTCCTCTCTTGTACTTATTTTGGGGTTATTTGTTGGCATTCTAATTTTTAAAATGGGTGTTCACTTCATAAATCCTATCTCTTTCTATTTTCTTAATTTATATTTTTAGGGATATATTTTCTCTGAGGATTACATTAGCTGCATCCCAGAAATGTGGGCATGTTGTTCTTATAATTGTTTTTCACATAGTTACTAAATATTTCTGTGAGTGGTTTTTTGATCCACTTGTTATTTGGGATTTCCATATTTAATGTCAATTTAGGTATTTTTATTTTCTACATGCTCATTACATTGATTAGTATTTTTATTGTTACAGTTGGTAAGGATATGTTTATTACCTCTGCTTTTCCACACATATTTGAAATTTCTCTTTGCTGAATTCGTGGTATATTATTGCAAAAGTCCTATGTGGTGCTAAGAAATATATTTATGTAAAAGGTTCCATTCAGAAAGGGCCATTAATCTATTAACTCTAAATTCTCCAAGTTGTGAAATTCTCTATTTTCCCTTTTGTTTGTCTTTCTGTTAATATTTACAGTTCTGAAAGCAGAATATTAAAGTCTTCAAATATTATTGTATTGCTCTCTATGTCTTTTACAACTCAGTTAAATTGGATGTGGTTGTGATGGAGTGCATGGACATTACTGCTGTTTCTATGAGAAATATGAGAATTATGTCTGGGAGCAGTGGCTAGTTAGAGGCAACATCTGGGATTCATGAACAGGCCTTCTAATGGGGCATAAGTTCATGAACATGCCTGCTATTTTAGTGAGGTAGTAAGGCATATATGAGGAAGTTAGACTATTGAGTCTGGGGACCTGTGGGGTAGTTAAAGCTAGATTGTGTGGTCAAATCAGGACACGTCTGCTGTTCAATGAGACCTAGAAGGAAGTTAAGAGTATTGGAGTAGGGGGCAGCTTTATTAAGATTCCATCAATGGCTTTCAGGTAGTCCAATAATTCTTACATTATCTATTTTCTAGATCAGTTGTTTTTTCGAGTAAGATATTTCACATTTTCTTTTATCTTTTTTTCATTCTTTTGACTTTGTTCTTTTGTTTCTTGTTTGTTGGTGTTGCATGAAGTTATTAGCTTCCACTTGCCCAATACTTGAGTGAAATTTTCTATCTATTTTTCTATTGGCCTATTTTCCTTGTTAAAAAAAATTCCTTTCTTCAGTGAATTTTTGTGCTTCTTTTTCATTAGGTTAATTTTATTTTAAGTTCTTATTTTCTTCAGTACTTTTTGTGCCTCTTTTACCAAGCTGTTAATTGTCTTGTCACAACTTTCTTGTATCACTCTCATTTCTTTTCCCAATTTTTCCTTTACCCCTCATCCCTCTCTCTTCTAGGAATTCTTTACTTGTAGATGTTTTAACATTGTTTTCTTCTTCCAAGTTTATGCCTTGGTCTTCCTTGCCACTATAGTAGCTTTCTGTCAAATTCTTTTAGTTATAGTTTGATAATTTTCCAATCTATTTCTTGATTTTGAACTTTATGTCAATGTTGAGATTTGCTTACCTGTGGGGGAGGAGGCACTGTCCTAATTGTCAGGTATTTTTGTGCTGCTGTTTTCAGTTAGTGTTGGGATCTGCCAGTTTGGGGTGTTTCCAAGGTAGTGTGATAAAGGGGAGAGATATAGTAACTGTTCTGGTCTATGCTCTAGGCTTTTCACTCTTGAAGGGCACCTGGTCTCTTTTATCCACAAGCCCTAGCATATTTCCTTACCTTGGAACTCTGACCAGGGCCCCTGTGCCCTCAGGGCCCACACACCAATGGTCCTCTCCTGCTCTAGGACTGTAACCCAGGATTGTGTATAAGCACTAGAATTACCAATCAAGGTCAGCTATACCCAGTGTGTTCTTTCTGACTAGTTGTCTGACCCCCTTACCATCTCTGGTCTGAGAGATCTCAAGCTGCTGTTGCTGCCAACACTGCATGTGTGGGCCCCAGTCACAAACTTCTCCTGACCTAAGTTTTCTGAGGTTGGAAAAAAAAAGTCTCACCTTGACCTTTTTGTGGCTTTGCTACTGCAAAATCTGAGATGTTATTTTAAAGATGGTTGGAGGGGAATGTTAAGAGAGTTCAGCTGGGTTACCACTGATCCACCACCTTGGCTCTGTAATATACTCCTAAAGAGAAAAACAAATTGTAGATATCATAGAGATCTGTGGTTTCATCTATAAGCCTCTCCCCTCTCTACTTTGTATATGGAAATACATGTTTTATTTATTACTAAATTTACAATAATGACGCTTAAGGAAATGAAAGACAACTTAAATGGCTAGAATAATATTCAGCATACATACAGTGAGCCATACCAATATAATAAAAATCACTATTCTATCAAAGTTGATTTACAGATTACTTGTTACACCAATAGAATTAACAAAGTGGGGCGGCTAGGTGGCGCAGTGAATAGAGCGCCGGCCCTGGAATCAGAAGGACCTGAGTTCGGAGCCGGCCTCAGACACTTAATCCGCACAAACAAAAACCTAGCCGTGTGACCTTGGGCAAGTTACTTAACCCCAATTGCCCTAAAGGGGCGGCTAGGTGGCGCAGTGAGTAAGAGCGCCGGCCTCGGAGTTGGGATGACCCGAGATCAGATCCGGCCTCAGAAAATGAGCACCCACACCTAAATAATGACTAGCCGTGTAGCCTTGAGCAAGTTACTTAACCCCAATTGCTTAAAAAAAAAAAAAGAATTAACAAAGGGTCACTTTACAGTTATAACCAAAATAGCAAATTCATTTGGAAGCTATCCACAGAAATAATCACGAATAAAGGTAATAATGCGCAGTGTAATCATACTAGATTAAACAAGGAAAAATCAGAAATAATGCAACTCAACATGCAACTCCAACCTCTGCAGGAGAGGGCAAGCTCCCGTGGCGGTCGTGGGGCGGGGCGAGCTACAGGAGGCAATGCTCGTGCCACGCCCACAGGAAGGGCGTTACTTCCGCTTTCATTTCCCTCTTCAGTGACCCGGAAATGGTAGGTGGTCCTCGGGGTTCTGGCCTAGGACGCAACCTTCCAGCCCCGTTTTCTGGGATCCATGTCAGTGCTCGGCCCCAAGCAGCCCAGCCCCTCAGCTCCATGCTGGCTTCTTTCACTTGTGTCTGTCTCTACCTGGAGGGGCCGGGGGTTGGCTCTGTCAGGCGGCTGCACCTGGTCCTTGGCCTCCTCGGCCCATCCCACTAACAAAACGCAGGCCTTCTCTGCCTGGTGCTCAATCTGTGGGGGCCCACCCCGATCCTGCCGTCATACTTGTCTACACGTGCCTGCCCCATCTCCCCCCCCCCTGCCCCCCCAGCCTGTCTACACGTGTTAACTCTGCCTCCTCCAAGCCTGTCTGCACAGGTAGCCCTCTTCCGCACCCCCAAGCTTGTCTACACATCTGCTTCCCTTCGCCCCCCCCCCCCCGCCCGCCACCTTCCCCAACTCTTCCCCCGCCCCCCGCCATCTAACAGGATCACTCTCCACCCCGATCTCCCATATAAGAGTTAAATCTACAGGGTCATCTCTCCCCTCTCCTTTAAAAAGTGTAAAAATATCTTCCTTTACTCACATCTGCCCCACTTCCAAGTCTGTCTTTACAAGTCACCCCTGCCCTCTTCATTGTTTAAAAGTGACTTCTGCCCGGCTCCGTCCCACTTCTGTTCTTATCTTTCTAAAGTCTGGCTCCCCCTTACCCTACTTGCATGCCACCTCTGCATCCACCTTACCCCAGCAGTGGCAGGGAGTGAGAAAGACTTAAACAGTATTCGGGTTTCTGACTTTGACACCACCTGTGTGACCATGGCCAAGTTACTTAATTTCTCTGAGGCTTGGTTTCTGAATCTGTCAAATGGGGAGTCAATTAATCAACAAGCACTTATTAAGGAACCACTTTGTGCCAGGCGCTGTGCTAGGTGCTGGGGGTGAATGGAACGAAACTATCCCTACTTTGGAGGAGCTCCTATTCTAATTATAAGGTTGGTGTCTACAGCCCTAGGTTAAGCTGAAATTCAAATGGGATAAAGTATGTGAAGCAGTTTACAGACCTCAGAACATTCTGTTAATGTCAGCTCTTACTATTTTTCTATCTGCCTGTCTCTTTTTTCTTACAGAACCTAATACAATTTATTAAGAGACCTCAGAGGCCATGTAGTCAAAGCCATTCCTGAACTCTTTTTTTTTTCTTTTTGGAGGGCAGTTGGGGTTAAGCGACTTGCCCAAGGTCACAGGGCTAGTTTTTGTGTTGAGTTTCTGAGGCTGGATTTGAACTCAGGTCCTCCTGACTCCAGGGCCAGTACTCTACTCACTGTGCCACCTAGCCACCCCGATGCCTGAACTCTTAAGAATCCTATCACTTTGACCCAACAAGAGGTCATATGACCAGTGCTTGAAGACCTTGAATGACAGGGGAACCAAGACCTCTTGAGGCATCCTGTTCTACTTTTGGTCAGCTTTAATTGTTAGGAAAACTTCACCTATAAATCAGACCTAAATGTGCCTCTCTGCAACTTCTTACTTTAAGTACTGCCCTCTAGAACAAAACAGAACAAATCCAATTCCTTTTCCACATGACTCCCCTTCAGACTTCAGCAATCCTGAGGACACCTAGCCTAGAGAAGGGAACATTTGACAGAAAGTGGCAATGGATGGAGAGGGATATGACAGTTTATCTGTGCTATAAGCCTTTAATCTACCACTCTACTAACCCTTTCCAAAAGAAAGGAAATTAGTTAAATCCAGCATGATCTGTTTTTGATGAGCACTGGCTTCACCATTCAGTGTTTTTCTTTGATCTCTTTAATAATGTGTTCCAAATTTTGCCAGAAATAGAAGTTAAAGACCCCTAGCCTATAATTTGCTAAATTTCCCCACGATCCCTTTTTAGAAAATTGGTATAACATGTCAACTCACCCATTTGCCAAGAGCTTCCTAAGATCACTGACAATAAATCAGGAATCACATCTATTAGTTCTTTCATTGTTCTAAGATGTTGTTCATCTGAGTCTGATAACTTAATTTCACTGAGGGCTGTTAGATGCTGTCTGTTTCCTCACTCATCTTGGGTTTTCATTCCATGTTTGCCATTTTTGTTCTATCCTACATGAACTAAAGATCATTTTCCCAAGGAAATCCCTCAAAACATCAGATAGAAGGAAAGAATCTCCATTTGAATGGTCTCCTGTTTTCTAACTGGCTGCAGAATGAGGTGACAATGGAGAAAGCAGATTACAAACATCCTCTCTGGGACTCAAGTTCCTGTTTGCAAAAATGAGGGGGTTAGAGCTGGAAGGGAGTTTAATATTTTAAAGCAGATGATCTCTTAAGATGAGTTCAGTTTTGGAATTGTTAGATTTTAGAAAATCCTTTGTAAGTGTCACGGCTGAAACTAGAACCCAGGTTTCCTGGCTCACCTCATCATTAAACCTCTCACTACCCAATCTCGTTCTTCCAAACTCTTCAAAATCTTGTCATATCCCCATTCTTCATGCCTCTAAGATGAGAAAACTTAAATTGCCTCTTCCCTTATATGATCTTGTTACCAAAGTCCCATCCTTAAGTAGGTCTCCCATCCTCCCCATTCCTGCTCCCACAAACTTCAGCAAAAAGGAGGCTGCTTAATCTTAAGTTTTTGTCACCCAAATTATCGTTTTCTTTGTCTTCTCCAACTAAGCCACTCCTCACAGGATGACATACTGACAGAAGTGGCATTTTATAAGAAAGCTGTTCCCTTCCTTGCTCAGCAGCCTACCCCATCTCCTTATTGTTTGTTGCATCAAAGGCATGTGAAAAATAATTTATGTGGATTCCTGCTCTGTTCCAATAAGTACTAATCAGTTTGATATTTTACAAAAATCATATAGGGATAGAGAGATCTTTAGAGTGGGCCTCAAACTTTTATGTGATGTTCACTACTTGTTTACCAAGTTATACGTTCACTTACACAACCACAAGAATGCTGACAAAGATATCTCCATCCTATTTTGCTCAAATTCCATGTCCAAATCCAGCATAGATGTGATGCCTTGATGCTTTGGGAAGTCCCCCAAGTTATTTTCATAACTGGACCATTCTCTCTTTTCCAACATGAGCTGGTGACCATATTATGGCCACTTAGTCAGTGGAGATGTCCCATGTTTTGCCAAACCCAAGATCCCCCTTCTGATTTACCATTTCTAGCTGATGTATCATTTCTTGGCCCATGAAGCAAGATCTATCAACCAGTAGAATTATGTACTTTGTATGGCCTCTTTAGAATGTTCAGGCATCAAATCTGGTATAAAGTCTTATAAAATTTGGGCTCTGGAAGAGGAGAGCATCTCAGATCATGAGGAAGATGTGAAGTGCTCTTCATCAGAGGGGCCCATGGGCCCTTTAATAAAGTGCCATTGGCTTAGAGTTATACCTCAGTGGTTTTTCTTGTAGGTTGGGCAGTTATAATCTCCACAAACAAATGCTTCTGTCTGGCTTCATTCTTCATTTCTTTTAAAGCATATAGATCTTGTGGTGTGTGTGTGTGTGTGTGTGTGTGTGTGTGTGTGTGTGTGTGTGTGTGTGTGTGTGTGTGTGTGTAAAATTCAGAAGATGGACTTGAGTCACAGAATGAACATTAGCATTACTAGCTATAATATTTTTGTGATCTTGGACAACTCATTTTCCGTCTCTTGGCCTCTTTACCTGTCAAATTGAAGAAATTAGACTAAATGTTCTTTAATATCCAGATTATAACATTTCTTGGAAAGGTCCTGTGATTTCCTTAAAAGCAATTTTGTTTCCATAGGAAATATAGGGTATGGAGGGATGGGTTCTAGGACCTTAGAGAAAATAAACATTTAGAGGTTTAGAAAAAAAATCCCTTGATTCAATAATAATTTAATTTAGTATGTCAGTGGATCTGTGAACTCCTTAAAACAGAACCACAACTCATCTACAAGTTTTACTTGTATGGAAAATTCCTTTCACCAGTATAAAATACCCTACAAATCCAAGTTTTTGTCCTATAAGCATCTGAGAAACAAGGAGAGAGAGTCTCCTGTTAAAGACTGAGAAATAACAGGAAAGGAAGAAATAGCAGAGGGTGAGAAAAGCAGATTTTTGGAGCTATTTAAAGAAATCAACTACAAGAGCAAACAACTGACAAGAAGACTGGCTGCTAATTCCTGCTTGCCTGAATAAAGACCATTGCACTTCAGCCACTACCTAAATTTTTAGAGAGGGGAAATTTCTCACAATGCCACCTATATTTTTAAATTTTCCAATGAACCTTTTTCTTTTTGGAAGCCCTATTAATAGCCTCCTTACATCCTCTCCTCCCATTGAAATAAAACAAAAACAAAACATTTGTAACAAATATGCATAATCAAACAAAACAAATTCTTACCTTGTCCAGTTACAAAAAAAATGTATTTCTCATTTTGTATATTTAATTATAAAATCTCTGTCAGGAGATGATCAATATGCTTCATCACTAATCCTTCACCACCAGACCAACATGTGGTTTGTCATTGCATTGATCAGAGTTCTTATGTCTTTCAAAGATATTTTTCCTTACAATGTAGTTGTGAGTCTATAAATTGTTCTTTTGGTTCTGCTCACTACCCTCTGCATGAGTTCATACAAATCTCCTAGCTTTCTTCAAAACCATCCTTTTGATTATTATAGCAAAATAATATTGCATTACAATAATATACATGATTTAATTAGCCACTCCCCAGTTAATCGACACATTCTTAAGTGTACAATTATTTGCTGTAAGAAAAAGAAATGTTACAGATATTTTTGTACATACTATCCTTTTCCTCTTCCTTAAATCACTTTAGGGTATGGACATGGGAATGCTACTGCTGGGTCAGACAATATGTACAATTGAATGACTTTTTGGAGCAAAGTTCTAAGCTGCTTACCAGAATAACAAGACCAATACTCCTGTCTAATCAACAGTGCATGTGGAAAATAGTGCCTGTTTTCCTACAGCCTTCTCAAGAACTGTCATTTTCCTTTTTTCTATCTTTGCCAGTCTCATGGATGTGAAGTAGAACCTCAGAGTTCCAGGGGCACAATGAATTTTTCATTGATGTGTTCATAATTATGATTTACCCTCAATATCTTCAGTGAATATATGATCTTGTTGATGTGGAAAGTTCCCAAAACAGGGTAATTCACTTTCATCTGTGCCTTCTCATCCTATATTATTCTTGTCTATATTCTCCCATAAGTTCTCTTTGGGAGTCCACCCAATTTACCAGAGAGTTTTCCTGAAATCTCTTAACAATACAAGACTACTAGTGCAATACAGGGACTCTCTTATCTGTTTTTATTCATTCTCATTATACTAGTGGTCCCCTTCCTTTTCCAGGCTTATTTCTCTATGATGACCTTTTTTCTGCCTCTATGGATGAGACTTCTTTGGTAATGTAAGCTCCTTGTCAGCAGGAATAATTTTATTTGTTGTATTTCTATTCTAGGACCAAGCACAGAGGCAGGCACATTAAAGACATTTAATATATGCTTTTTGATGAGCTGCGGCTCATTATATATTTTTCCATTTCCCTTTAGGGAAGTTACAGTTTTAATTTTTTTTTTTTAAAGCAATTGGGGTTAAGTAACTTGCTCAAGGCTACACGGCTAGTCATTTGATTTATGCGTGGGTGCTCATTTTCTGAGGCCGGATCTGATCTCGGGTCATCCAAACTCCGAGGCCGGCGCTCTTACTCACTGCGCCACCTAGCCGCCCCTAGTTTTAATTTTTTTGATATTATGGATCTAATAGTTGCAGTCCTTTAGCATCAGTAAAAGAATGTTGGTATTATGAAGAGGTTTTGTTTTGGGAAGTACCTTGAATTCACTGAAAGTGCTGCACAGGTTTTCAAGTACAATCCAGTCCATTTTATTCTTGTTTATTTCTGGTCTTGGCTCATTTCCCATTTGCAAAATGAGTTTCTCTTGTATAGACCAGTTCAATAGACTGTCCATGCAACTGCATATCATAGTTTAGATAAAAGACTTTTTCCCTGTAGTTTATTACACTGAACTCTTGAATGGCTGTGAATCTCATAGAGGAGGTATTGTAATGCTCTGAAATATTGTAATGTTCTGAAGTAAACCCAACACAATATGACTCAGAAAAAGAAGCACATAGAGGACTTCATCATCTAGAGGGAATCTCTCTTCCATTTGGATTCTTCCAATACCGATACTAATACCCTGAGCATCTAGTTTTATGCCTTATTTGCTATTGATAACTTGAAATTGTATTAAAGAATCTTGTATGTTCTCTTTTTTTGCTTTTTGGAGGGCAGGACAATTGGGGTTAAGTGACTTGCCCAAGGTCACACAGCTAGTAAGTGTTAAGTGTCTGAGGCCATATTTGAACTCAGGTCCTCCTGAGTCCACCATGCCCCAATGCCACCTAGCCACTCCAGTAGTTTCTTGCTAAAGCCTTAATACAAACCTTAATGGAAGATAATGTGGGCCAGATTGTGACAGACTTTAAAAACTGAAGAGAGCAATTGGAACTGTATCTTAGAGGCCAGAGGGAACTACAAAAACTTCTTGGACACATGAGTGATATGGTCAGGCCTTCCCTTTAGAATATCCGTTTGGGAGCTATGTGAAGGATGGATTTCAGAGGGAACAGAGGCAAGCCACAAGACTAATTTAGAGGATGCTGCAATAACCAAGTCAGAAGTTAATGAGAGTCTGAAGTAGAGTTGGGGCCTTGTGAGTATCAGATAGACACCATAGATATTAGAGAGGTAGAATGGGTAAGAAAGGCTTGGAAAAACAATGGGCATGAAAAGTGAGAGAGAAGATAAAATCTATGATGACTTCAAAATTATGGATAACTGGAAGGATAGTGGTACCCTGGACAGGAGGAAAAAGAGGGAGAAGGGAAGCTCTGTGGGGAAAGAAAAATAGTTTACTTTTGAGCATGTTAAATATCAAATTCTGACAGATGATTTGGAGATATTCATAAGCAACTGGTGATGTGAGATGAAATTCGGAAGAGACCAAATCTGGATCTGTGGATTTGGGAGTCATTTGTATGAACCCCTAGAAGCTGTTGAGATCCCCAAGAGAGAAGTAAGTGGAAGAGGTCTCAGGACAAAGGCTTGGGGGACTCCCACAGAATGAAGAAAATAAGTATGTAGATTGGAAAATAGACATTTAAAAGGAAATTAAAACACTCACTGAAATAGGGAATAAATGTTAGTCTGTGGTGATTATAAACATGATAATGCAAACATTTGGAATCAACTTCCAAGTCTTAAGAAGCAACATGAATGCTAGCTGTTATTATGAAAAGAATATACATTTGAGTTCCCCCAAGAAGAAACAAGAAATGAATTTGTCATGAAGAATTAAACAATTATTCCTCTTCTGATTCTGTTTTCTTCTACAGGTTGACAAACTGCAAACTCTCTCCTGTTTATTGTTAGTATCTTCATTCCACTTTCATGAAGAATGGCAGCCTGAAACACTTGTGGCTGGATCACAGTTACTTTAGAGACTCTGCAGTGAAACTGTTGTGTGTAGCCTTGGGAAATCAGAATTGTAAACAACACACATGCCCAAGTGAGTACCTTAGGTGTTTTGTGAAGGATTCCCTGGGCCGAGAGGTAAGTAGAAAGAGAACACAAATTTGGAAGGAAAGAGTGGAAACTTCTTATCCAAAATTGGATCAGGGTGACCCCTGGTCTCAACATTTTGATCTCTTGAATAAATGATATGTAATAGATCCTTCTTTTGTCCTCTTCTGTCTTGGGACTCCCTTGATAGGAGAATGTTTTGCTGAAGGAAGCATCCACTTCCCTCTGACATACCCACTGAAGGTTCTCTGAAAGGGAGATCTGGGGGTAGTTAGGGAATAATGTACCATATTAATGACTAAATGTTCACTCTGGCCAGTAATTCTCATGCTAGTTTCTAAGGGATCATCAGCTATTCTTTTCTGACAGAATCCCAAAATTGCAGAGTTGGAAGTAACCTCAAAGATCTTCTGGATCAACCTGTACTACAACAGGAATCCCCTCCTTAATAGCTCTGACAAATAGTTGCCTCCTCTTGCAAACCTCTGCTGATGAGAAACTCTCTGTCTCCAGAAGCAGTTCATTCTCTTTTTGGAAAATTCTAATTGTTAAGAAATTTTTACTTCTTAACAAGGCTCAGACCTGCCTATCTAGCTACAATAAGTAGAATTAGGGGCAACTGGTATAGGTTTCTCACACGTTAGATATATCATATTCCAAAATCTAAATGACACATCTTTAGATACTCAAAGACAGCTATAATGTCTCCCCAAGTCTTCTGTTCTCCAATTAAAACATTCCTTGCTCCTTTAGCAAATCTTCCTTTAGCAGGGTGTTCAATTTTTTTTTACTATGCTAGGTATTGTAATACGGTTGGCTTGCTATAGATTGTCAATAACCTGAGGCACTCGGAGCTGAATATAACAATTTGTTCTCCCAGCCTTGTGTATGTGTGTGTTCATGCATATGTGTATATATGTATATATTATGTACATGTGTGCATATATACATATATGTATACATGCATAGGATAGGATCACAGAGTATTCCATCTAAAATCTATGTATGTGAATATATACAAACACATGCACACTTTAAATGTTTTCTGCTTTTTATTTTTTGAATGAAACTTTGACCAATCCACAATCATCTTTAAGAATTTAATAATTAATTTATTTTTAGTTTTTAACATTCACTTCCATAAGATTTTGAGTTTTGACACAAACATTTATTAAACAACTGCTCTGTCCCAGGCCCTGTGCTCAGTGTTGGAGATGAAATGACAAGAATGAATGCTCTTATATTCTATCTAAAGTTTACATGGGTATAGATAAAACCTAAGGGCATTGGGGGCATGGACTGTTTCACTTTTGTTTTTGTATACCCAACATTTAGCATAGGGTCTGGTACTTAATGAATGACTGTAAATTGATCAAAATGAATTCACAATGACAACAGGGAGAAAACATCTGGGAGTAATTAACCTACCAAGATTCACACAAGATTTCTATAAATAAAACTTTTTACAGAAATAGAGACATAAAGAATTGGAGAGAGATTAAAATGACAATGATCCTTTAATTTATGGGTTTAGTGTTATGCCAAACAAGTTACCAAAGATATATTTTATAGAATTAAACAAAGTAATAACAAAATTTATTTGGATAATCAAAAATTCTGTCTCAATGGAAAGGTCTAAATAAAGGCCATTACCAGAATTCAAACTATTATAAAGCAGTACACATCAAATCTATTTGGTAGTGGTTAAAACAGAAGAACAGAAAAGGAAAAGAGCCAAGGTAAACTATAAGAAGGAACCTTTGAAAATAGTCTTTTACTATTGGATAAACCCAAGAATATAGTTTACAAGGAGAGGGATTCCATTTGTGACAAGTCCAGCCATGAAAACTATAAAGCAGTTTGGTAGAAATTCCATTTTGAATCTTCTACCATGTACTATAGTAAGCTCAAAATGAATTGGATGAATTAAATATCAAAATTCACACCATAAAAATAATTAGATGAAATCAAGATAAGGTACCTTTCACAACTATGAGTAGGGGAAATTTCTTAAATAAGACAGAGAAAAGATCATAAAACATAAAACAGACAATATTCTCTCCTTCACCAATCCTCTGGAAAATTGGATTGTACTACTGGAGCTACCCCTGATTTTGATAAGCCAGCCTTGGCCTGATTTTGTTCTGTACCAGGCTTTCACGACATTTCTCATACGTGTGTGTGTGTGTGTGTGTGTGTGTGTGTGTGTGTGTGTGTGTGTGTATAATTCAGGGGAAAACTTTGGGGGAAAAGTCAGCCCTCTGAATTTCAGAAAATATGAAGAAATTACAAGCAGACAAAAATATAGACCGAGAAGATAACACAGTTTAACAGACCAGTCATTACATATGTACATAGTTAGTTATCAGAGAGAGAAGAACCAACATCTGGGTTTTCAAAGCTGGGGGACTCAATGGCTACCCAGAATATCATCTGGCCAAATCACACAACTCTTGTCATAAGTGAGCCCCAAAGCAAAACCACACCTCAGAGTATATATACCCATCTTCAGGGTCAAAGGACATCACAACCTTCATGACCCACTGCCGAATTACAAAGTAACAAAAGGTGAGGGCCTTCCTAAAAAAAAAAAAGCGCCCCTAATCAAGCCCCTCCTGTTGGGTTCCACTTGAAGCCCATTAAGGGGCAGGTTAGAACTTCAAATTTCTTATTATTACTTCTAGTCTTAGCATTAATTCTTTCTATAGATGCTAATTTGAAAGACATGAGAGCATTTCATGATAAGGAAATAATAATCACACACATACACACACATACACACAAAGAAATAAAGCCTGCTGCATTTGTTTGCAGAGAACTTACTAGCAGCAAGTCATGATGTATTATATACAATCTAGAATTCTTATTTCACTTTGAACAGGGCTGATGTGCAATGAAAAGAAATGTGTCTGAGAGGCATACCCTCAGTAATTATGAATTTCATTGTGTCAATCAAATCTTCTTGGATGTCTTATGAAAAGGAAAAATTAATGTTAGTGAAGTCCAAGAAATAACAAAAACAATAAAGCAAGATTCTTGAGAGAAGCTCTAACTGCTAACACAGTGCAGAAGTTGGATCTGTACAATGCAGCACTGCATTGGCCTATAATTGAATCTTACACATGATACAAAGAAGCAGTTAATCTTGACCTACAAAATTTAATGTTATGGCCATGAAGGTATTTCATGATGACTTTGGGTAGTCAAGTCAAGAAAGAATTCAAACTACTGAATAGGCAACATTATTGAGCCAAAATAATGAATGGTGTGTATAATAAATATACAAAGTATATGCAATGGGTCCAAAGGAAATTTTTACTACATTTTGTTGTGTACTTGGAGAACGCAAATACTAGCAAACTCATGGAGGTCAATGAGGTAGCACAGTGGATAGAGTGCTGGGCCTGGAATCAAGAGCATCTGTCATTTATGAACTATGTTACCCTAGGCAAGTCACTTAACTGTTGCTTGCCTCGGTTTTCTCTTATGTAAAAAGGGGACTGTGGAAACAGAAATGGCACACTCCCTTGTCAAAAACACCCCACAAAACGGGGTCCAAAGAGTCAGACATAATTAAACATGTGACAACAACAACAGCAACAATTCTAGGAGCTTATATTCATTGCATTTCTTTTCTTTTTGGTCTCTTCAAGAGACAGTATAACCATGAATTCTATCCTAGATGTGACTGATACTTTCACTCATTATAAACAGTGAGAAATCAGAAAATTATTACCATTGCTAAAGTATTGTGGGAACAATATTTCAAGTATATGACTTGACAGTCAGAATTCACTCTGATTAAAGTAGAGACTTGGAAAGCAAATTAGTCAATGAGATGTTGGCTTTAGTAGGAATCAAGAAATCCAAAATGAGCTCTTATCATGTTAGAGGAGATTTACAGCCTGAGCATTTCAACCCCAACTTACTAGAAAAGTGAAAAATTAAAATTTGAGCTGTCAACCCTAATCCTTTTTAAAGCATGTATTCCCTGCTGCATGCAGTGCTACCGTGAATCTTATACTTTACTGGCTAATGTTTGGAAGAGAATCATCCTTGCCTATTGCCTTGTACTTTGGAGATGAAGTTAATAAAGAAGAAAGTGGTCATCATAGCCAATATGTGTTTTATATAAGGGATAGGCTGAAAGAAACTTATTAACTAGCCATGGTCTCAGTTTAGAACAATGCTAATAGAAACAACAGAACAATGCTCAAATTTGATGTCAAGACCTGTACACGAGATATAGAGTCCTGAAAAAAAAATCTAGGTAATATATGGAACACACAAAATATTGACCTTCTGGAAATCTACATCTTGACATGCTGTAGAGAGACTAAGCTAGTTGCCAGTTTAAAGGATAATATCAGAGAATGGCCAGGAATTTACAAAGACAGTATAGTGGCAACACCTATTATCTATTGGGGAGTTAATCAAACTTCCTAACAAGTCATCAAACAGCAGTGATGGGCCATGAGTTAAATAAATTCTATTCAGCTAAATGGATTCTGAATGCATTCCCAGAAGCAGAGAACTGGACAGCATGAAATAGAGGAGAGAAGGGAGAAGAGAAAAGCATCCACTTCAAGCCAAGGCAATGTGAATGGAATAAGACAGGTGGTGAAACTGTGCCAGGAGCGGATGTGATGGAAGAAAACCCCCCTGTTCAAAATGACTTATTGGAGGGGGAAAGACAAACACACATATTACAGAAAATGTGATAGATCTAGATAACTGGAAGAATTGTGGCTCTTATGAAAATGATAATCTGTATTGTTGCCCCACCCTAAACCCAAGATAATCAGAGAATCCAACAAAGTTTATTTTTCTATTGCAGGAGAATATCACTTCAGATAAGTAGGATGAATCCCAGAGACAAACAAGCTTTACCATAATGCCCCAAATATAGCAGTGAAACAGGGTTCTATGATAGCCATCCTGAACCACCAACAAGCACGGAGTTAATGGTATATGATATTACTAGTCAACTATTTGAATATAGAAAGTCAGGTTAAGAATATCAGAACGGCCAGGGATCAGACTTAGATGTGATGCACCAGGAAAAACATTAGAGGTCATCACTCATCTAGTCAAAGAAGATTCTTTAATGGGAAATACTGTATTTAATAGGTCCTTGTAAGCAACTATCTTTTGCTCTGCAGTATATACCATTCATTTCTTTTCTCAAAATGGGATTTATAATGCTTGTACATGTTGATATAGATGTGGTTTAGCATAATCACATGCTATTGGTTCTTTCTGTAATATATATTATTGCTATATTTGCATATGTGGGATTGCTTTATGTATGACTGCTAACAACTCACAAATATATAGTATTTTAAAACTTGTAATGGACTTTACATATCTCATTTGGTTCTCATAACACCCCAGTGAAGTAGATGCTGTTATTATATGTTTGGGTGCTTTGGGCTGTGTAATTGTGTGTGTATGTGAATGATGAAAATTTTAACTTAATGGGAACCAGTCTAAAATACATTGATTACATAAGATATTTGAGATATTGTCTATTTGTCACTTGCATACTCTGCCGCTATCCTGATTTTTTCTTAGATGATATTCAGGGACTGCTAATTTTTCATTGGGGGGAAGATATATCCTATATTTTTCTTATTTGAACATTAGTTATTTAAATATTTATTGGCAGGGGGGAAAGGCAGAGAAAAGCAACGGGGGAAAACACAGTTTGGAGACTACCTGAGAAAGTTGCTTCTCAGAAGAAAAGGGCCCACTGAAGGCAAAGGTAGATGAAAATGGCTTGTTTCCCAGCAGCTCATTTGCATAAGATTGCTGCATGAACTTGGAAAGTGATAACTAGGAAACCATGATAATGAATTTTTGGTAATTATGGGATAGTTATGCATTGCTTGTCTGTAATGTGTCTGACAGAGAAGTGAAGTTTGGGGGTTTTGGGTTTTTTTTTTTTTGTACCTTAGGGTAGGGATGAGTCACTTCAAACCAGGAGCCTCTACTTTGAGGGAGGAGTCAGGTGATGACTGAAGAAGAATCAGTGACCAAAGACACAGAAGCAGAGAATGATGCAAAGAGAAGGGAGAAGAGTGGCTGCTTTAAGCTAAATCTAGTCAAGAGCAGCTGAGTGAAGTAAGGTAGGTAAGTGATGCTGCTAGGAGTTGTTCTGACTGAAGGAAACCCCATTCCCTTCAAAAAGACTTATTGGAGCAAAGAAGAATCTTAAGATTTGGAAAGCTGTCTGGAGTAAAGAAAGGCTAGCCTGTCTTGTCCTTTGCCACTACCTAAAGCTTGAAAGGTCAGATGCCTCAGGTTTTCAGCATTGTCTTTTACTGCCACCTACACTTTGACTGGGACACAGTAAACTGACCTGAATAACTCTGCATATTTTCCTCAGATCCTAGCCAAGGAAATAGCCATGAATAACTCTTAGGACCCCAGGTTTACAGTCTCTGCTTTCACTCAAACAATTGAACACTTCTTCAGTGCTCACAAGCAGGTGGGAGAGGGAACAAGCAGTTATTAAGCACCTTGAAATTCAGCTCAATAAACATTTATTAGGCCCCTAATTTGTGGCAGGCATTGTGCTAAGTGCCTTGTAAATATTACCGGTGAAAAGGCAGGGACCTCAGAGGCCATTTAAAGTAAATCCTGTCCTGCATTTTACAGATGAGGAAACTGAAGCCTATGGAGGTTAAGTGACTTGCCTAAGATGATACTGACTATAACTGTCATAGGTGGAATTTTAATCCAGGTCCTCTGAAAGCAAGTCACTAGGTGAATGTAGGTTTGAGTCTCAGCTAGAAGAGGGAAAGATGCAAACATCTGGTGGGGGGGGAGGGGGAGAGGGAGGAGAGGGGATGAGGGGGAAGGGTTGGCGGCGGGGAGGAGGGGTCGTACAGGCTTCACCTCCCAGTCCCATTGCAGGGGCCCCAGGCTCCTCTGACCCTGTGTGACAAGAGTCCGGGCCATTAAGGTTCACAGTCCAAAAATAAAAGAAGAAGAAGTAGTTGGGCTAGAGCCCAATCAGGCTCCTCCCTTCCTTTGGTCCAGGCTCTAGAAATTCTTGAGGTCCTCTCGCTGGGTCGGGTCCTTGCTCATTGACTCGGAGCTCTGGGGGCGTAGCCTAGACCTATTGAGGCTGTTCCCCCCCCCCAGTCCCCCCCCCCCCATCACTTCACTTTCGCTTTCTCTTCCCTCTAGTCCCACTTAGTCTGAGGCAGGACCTCTGAGGGGTCTGCGATGGCCGAGACTGTCCGCTGCTGGCTGGCTCGGCACTTGGAGCACCTGACATCGGAAGAACTGAAGAAATTCAAGCTGGACCTGGTGGGTTATCTCCCCAGGAGCCGCCTGGAGGGGGCCGATCGCACAGAAGTGGCCGATCTCCTAGTCATTTATCTAGGGGATCAAAAGGGAGCTGGCTCTGAGCATCTGGGAGGAAATGGGCCTGAAGAATCTGTGGGAGCAAGCCAGAAAGGGTAAGGGTCTTTCTGAAGGCTTGGGCTTCCCTCTCCCAAGATCTCACCCTCTTCTCTTTCTCCCTCCCTCCCATTTTTCTCTCCCTCCTCTTCCCTTCCTCTGGGTATACTTTTCTAGGGCTTCTCCCACACCCACACTGCCTCATATTCATTCTGTATAGATTTTGCATTTATAGGTAGTGTCCCTCTGAAGAATATAAGGTCGTTCAGGACAGGCACTATTGCATTTTTATGTTCATATCCCCAGTACCTCGTGCAGTCAGTGGCTCCTAGTAGGTACTTAATACACGATTGTTGATTGATTGCTGACTTTTGACTGCCACTTTAGGATAGGAGGATCTCACTGGGGTGTAAGACAACATAGGGTTGAGATAGGGAGGAAAGGTCACCTCTATGCTATTTCCTAACGATCAAGAAGGGAGGAGTGGAGTTTAGTCACTGTGCCCCCATACTGGAGAGGAAGAACATCTGGGCCATGAAGTGTTTGCTGGAGGCAGGAGAATGTTCAGGAGGTGCCAGTAGGTGGGGGAAGGAATTGAAGAGAAGGGGAGACTATGTATGCGGGAGAGTGAAGCTAATGGAGATTTCAGCTGTGGTTGAGGAAGGGACAACAGTAGAGAAAGGAGCAGGTGAAATGAAATGGGTTAAGCTTTGATCAAGCATTGTATCTTAGCACAAAGAAAATGTCCCAGGAAGAGAATGATTAGACTTCTAAATGTAAGACAATTCCCTGGAGTCTATGCTGAGTCAAGAGCAAGGCTAGAAGTTCTTTTCTCTTCTAAAATGGGTGCTAAGTAGCAAAAAGTTGATCAGATGGCATGCACAATAGCAAGGATGAGAAAGAATTTGGTTACATCAAATATCCTTTTGTTTTTGAGTCTTTTCAGTCATATCCCAATCTTGTTGACCCCATTTGGGATTTTCCTATCAAAAATACTTGAATAGTTTGCCATTTTTCTCCAGTTCTTTTTATAAATGAGTAATAGAGGCAAGCAGGGTTAAGTGACTTGTCCAAGGTCAGACAGCTAGTAAGGACAGATTTGAACTCAGGAAGATGAAGTCTTCCTGACTTCAGGTCTGGAGCTCTGCCCATTGTGCCACTTACTTGCTCAAAACCTTGATGGGACAGGTCACCTCATAGGTCTGTTAGAGAGTTCAGGACTGGTTTACACCCTCTTCGTGCCCATGTCCATTCTTATATTGGACTTGACACTCAGGAACCCTGGATCAGGGAGGAGAGAAGAAATTGAAAACTGTAACAATAGTCATTTAAAGTTCTAAAGTTTACACAGTGATGGTAGGATCTTTGAAATAGTGGTGTGATATTTGTCACCCCATCTCTCACTGGGTTTCTCAGACTTGTTCAGCCTTAGCAGGAAACACTGAGGTCTAAACCACAAGCTCTCCATGCACTTAAAACTTCCCATGAGAGCCCTGGTGGATGTTGAATGGTTTTGCCCACTTAATATCAATCTCCAGTTTGAACATCTGATGTCAATCATTGAAAAATGTATTCACTTAAAATTCAAAGAGAAGAACCAACAGGATAGCCACATGAAGCCAAGATTCTGCTTAGCTGGAGAAAAGAGGGCCCTCTCCTTTCCTCTCTCTGGGCAATGTAGAAGATCCTCCCCCTGCCTTGAGACCCAGATCAAGTCCTACTTTCTCCAAGTTTTTTTTTATGGAAAATAACTCATTGTGGTTCAACTTAGTATTATAACTTAGCTGAAAAAAAAACCTCCCCAAAATAAAAATAGCACTAATGAACTTCTGTACCTAAAAAAAGTCTTCTGTAACCCATCAGCCTGCAGATCTCCTCCCTCCCTCTCTCTCTCTCTCTCTCTCTCTCTCTCTCTCTCTCTCTCTCTCTCTCTCTCTTTCTCTCTCTCTCTCTGTCTCTCTCTCTCTCTCTCTGTCTCTCTCTCTCTCTCCTCCTGAGCTCCTGGTTCTCTACATGCATTTATTATATAGGAGTGCCTGGCACAGTCAGTGCTTAATAAATGCTTGGTGATTAATTGATTCACTATGTAATATAGTTAAGCTTTCAAAGCTCAAAGATCTAGTGTTTGTGTCAGTTAACAAGCTTTTATTTGTGGAGCTTGTGGTGCTGAGACTCAACTCATTCCATTCCAATTCCCAGGACCCAAACTGCAATTTACTCCTTAATGCTGCCCTGCAGCTCCATTCCTACTTTCAGCTCCCAACTATCTACTAATGCAACACTTGGGTCTCTCTTTATCTTCTGCTTTTCTTTCCTACAGAGGATCCTGTTCCAGTTCTTCCAGCCTCCTCAGGTCAGTAACCATTGTCAATGTAAAAATCTAGGCACAGATTTTATTCTATATGTCATCCTGGACCTCAGATTTTCTGTTAATGTGGTCTCATCAGTAACATTTAAGGGGATGTGCTATAGGAACCTTGGCCACTTCCACAGCCATTGAGTGAATTAAATTCATGTGGGTTCTAGCATATAATATACCTCCTAAGAGGGTAAGATGGATAAAGACTATCAGTTAGTGCCCTTGTTTAATATTACTAAATTATAGTCAGAGCTACAGTATATTGTTGCTAGAGGTAATAGAAATGTGCTGGAGTTTATTGATGAGGAAAATGACATGATCTTGCCTGTGCTTTAGTAATGTCACTTTTGTAGTAGTATGGTAGATGGAGAGGGAGGAGATTTGAGATGAGGTGCTGATTAATAAAAAGGCTAATGTAACAGTGCAGGGGAGAGGTAGTGTGCCCTTAGATCCAGTGACACTAACCTGGCTTTTTCTGTGAATGAGATACTCCATCTCTAGGTTCTTGGCATTTTTTCTGGCTGTCTTATATGCCTGGAATACTCTTTCCTCATCATGTCCTCCTACAGGTATCCCTGGTTTGCTTTAAGTCCCAACTAAAATAGTGCCTTTTACACTAAGGCTTTCCTGATACCCTTTAATGCTAATGCTTTCCCTTTTCTAATTATCTTCTGTTTAACTAATTTGTACATATTGGTTTGCTAATTTCCCCAACTAGATTGTAAGTTCTGTGAGGGAAAGGACTATCTTTTGCCTCTTTTTGTGTCCTCAGTGCTTAGCATAGTGCCTGACACAGATTCAAAATTTAATAAATGTTTACTGACCACTTGATATTCTTTTTTTAACTTTTTGCTTTTTGGAGGGCAAGTGGGGTTAAGTGACTTGCCCAAGGTCACATGGCTAGGTTTTTGTTTGTGTGTGTTAAGTGTCTGAGGCCGGATCTGAACTCAGGTCCTTCTGACTCCAGGGCCAGTGCTCTACTCACTGTGCCACCAAGCCACCCCTCATAATATTATAAAATTAAGTCATAGAAATCTTTATGTACAGATTAGCAGACACCCATTTCTATTTGCATTTAACACAACTAATGGAGAGGAACTCATTCTCCTCCCAATACCAACCCTCAGTCAGAAGAGTAGAAGTCCCTAAAAAGTGTTTACAGCATATATACACATAGGGCACATTTGGGCAGAGCCCAGGCATGGAGGGGCAGTCAACATTACCAGTGCTGAGACATGCAGGTGTCTTCTGGAGGAGTCACTGATAGATCTGGCACTTACTCTCTGCCAAATCTTCTCCCTGTTGGGGGCTGTGTCTCCAGGGCACCTTGGTGAATGGTATGGTTCCACTTTAGCTCCTTTTCAGCCCCTCAGCTCTCTTTCTGATTGCCTAAGAGAGCTGGGCCACCTGCTGCAGCCTCTAGGTGGTGCAGTAGGTAGGGAGCCAGAGAAGGGAGTCACTGGATGGGAGAGATCCTTTGACTCCTAGCCTTCTTTCCCCTGTCCGTCCCCTGAGAGTGTCAAAGGCAGGACTGACCCCATCTCCAGGGCTGCTTTTCTAGTGTTCCTTTACTCTTCTATTACTGATTTACTTTTTCACCTTTTATTGTGTCTCCTCCCTACCCCAGACCTCCCCCTCCCATAGGATAAAACTGAAAGCACTCCCAGTGATACAGTAAACATAAAAATATTAATGAGAGCATGAAGCAATACACAGAATCTACTCTTTGTCTATCATGCAAAAATATTATCACTGTGGTTAGGATCAGTTTATGTCACTCTTCCTTCTGATCCAGTAGCTATTATAATGAAGTCTGATTCTAAAACTTCCTAGGGAGTTGGGGGGTGAGTAGAGGGCAGGAGAAGAGAAGGAGTAACTGCCCAGTAATTAGACTTGAAGATCAGCCCTGACTTGGTTCTCTCTCTCTCTCTCTCTCTCTCTCTCTCTCTCTTTTTTTTTTTTTTTGCTTATTGGAGGGCAATTGGGGTTAAGTGACTTGCCCAAGGTCACATGGCGAGTTGTTTTAAGTGTCTGAGGCTGGATTTGAACTCAGGTCCTCCTTACTCTAGGGCCAGTGCTCTATTCACTGTGCCACCTAGCCACCCCAACTTGGTTCTTTTTCAAAGCCTTGTGGATAATAGAGACTTTAACTAATAGACCAGTAATCTTACTCCCTGGAAGGAATAGGCCACCAAGAATCCAGGAGAATGCAGAGTAACTTCATCCCTGAAAGAAAAGTTTTCTCATCCAAAATCCTGAGATATACTGGGGAGTTTCAATCAGTCCCATATGGAACACATGCAGTAATTTCCATCGCCACACAAGACCTAATAATTTATAACCTTTTTTTCCCCAATCTGGATATAAGACATAGAGATATTTAGGTGATAGATACATACACATATATGAGAAATCAGCGTAGAGATTTTTAAATGCATAGAGTTATTTATATTTTTGAGAGAGTGAGTGTATATAGAGAAGGAAAGTTAGATAACATGAGGACAACTCACATTTAATAGGAGGCCACATAGTTGCAGTCTGAGGAGCAGGAGGAAAAACCAAGAGAAAGCAATGTTTCAGAAGCAAGGGTGGTTGGAAGTGTCAGAAGCTTCAGGGAGGTGAGGTAGAATTAGGACTGAGAAAAGGGTTATTACAGCAACAGGGCTAGCTTGTACATACCCAAGCCTTGCTTCACACCATCCAAAGAAGACAGGCATACACACACATACATATATTCCTACATGCATACATATATTCCTACATGCATACATACATACCAGGAGGGCCAGTGTATGAAAACATGTCCTATGTCTGATTGCCCCCAGAGAGGTCTAATGGGTACTGTGGTTGTGCCTTTGGCACAAGCTGCTGCTTGTCGGTCAGGGATTCAGTTGTATGTCAGTCATGAGATCTGTGCCCAAGGGCTGGACCCCTCCCATGACTTTTCTTAGTCTTAGAAGACCACCAGTAACACTGAGTGGCAGTGGAACTCTATCCCAGTGACATATGGTGACAAGGCTGTCAGTCTATCATAGACAATGTCACAAAGACAGCTGCCTTTGGTCTATCCTGGTTCCCTCATTACACCTGCTACACCAAGCCTCTTCTCCCCTGATGGCTCCCATGAAACATTCTTTTAGTGGTTGTTGTTAATTCGTTTGTCATCAGAGTTTTGTTCTACCCACTTCACTGATCTCCATATTAAGATTTACCATGCTCATCTCTATCACTGATGATCCAGGGCCACTTCAGCCAGAAATAACTGGATCTTTGAGTAGTGCCACCCACCCTCTCAAAGATAATTAGTTCTGCTTTCTCAGGTACCACAGAGTTCTATGTAATAGTTATTCATTCCTCTACTTTAAACACTTCCATTCAAAATATTGTTCTCCCTTTAACATTTATTCTGCATTCACACCCTAAATGCCATTTCAGTAGTAGACATGGCATAGTGTGAACAATAAGGTGGAATGTCTACACTAGGTAGACAACCCTGTAACTAGGGGATAAATAAATGGAGTCCCAGGGGGCCCTGGTGAGCAGGGGCCCAATGGTGGCTGAGCCTCTGGAGTCTCCATGCAGAGAGGCCCTTGTAGAAACCAGTGCTCTAAGCCATATGGGCTCTTCTTATGATAATGGCAATAACTCTGTGAGAGCCATTTCCAGCCTAGTTAGTCATTCACTCTGCACAGGAATCCAGATCTATAGATGCTAGATCTCCATCTGCTCCCATTGAAGGCATTCTGGGTCATAGAAGATGTTGTGGTAACCTCCAGGGCCTTGTGTACCTTGTAAACTCTTCAACATGATATGAACATCAATGGTTGTTCTCAGTAGTGCAGTGGTAGGAGTGGAAATGTTGTGATCCAATAGCTGGAATGTGGCAATTGGGCAATACCTATACATGCAAGAGTATGTATGTTGTGTTCATGTATGTGTGTACATATGTATATATTTGCCCATGTAATAATATATAATTTGCATATATAATCACACATTCCATCCCTATACATGCCCTCATACTCTCACGTACTTATACTTTTCCTCATATGACCTTTATGCCTTTGAGTCAGGCAGGGGAGGTTTTCTGTCAGCATCACTTCCCTGAGCTAGAGAGTCACATTGTATGGTGGGAAGAACATTAGAGTTATAGCCCCAAGACCTCACTAATTCTGCCTGACTCTCTTATTTATTTTCTCTGGACTTCAGTTTCCCTATATGTAAAATGAAAGCATTAGACTGGCTGAATTCCTGGCTGACCTCAAAGAACATTGCTTGAGTAGTTGGATAATTGTTCCTCCAATTAATAAAAAATTCCTAACTATTCATGCTGGAAACACATGACTTCCTTGTTGTGACCCTGTATCCATATATAGCCTAGAAGATTATCTTGAGAGTAGGGATTGTTTTAGGCTTTGCATTTACATACCCAACAACTAGCACAGAGCCTGGCCAATAGTTGCTGCTTAAAATATGCTTGTTGCTAAATTGATCCCAGGTCCATGGCAGCTCTAACTGCTGTGGGTCTGGGATGGGGGGAAAGCCCCTTGGGGAAGGAATGGTGCCTGCCATCACTAATAGATATTGTCATAGCAATAGTTATAGGAGCATCCAGAACAGAGTTAGAGGGACCTTTGAAAAGGGACTGGCTTCACATACTGCATTTCACTGCATAATCATCACACCCTGTTTTTTAGTCCCAAAACCGGTTTATAACCTTTCATTGGGTAATTGTTGCATGGTATAATTCTCTTCATCATGCTGCTTAAAAGATAAACAGAGCAGCAATGTATTTGCCTGTGGCATATGGATATGTGTGTGTGTGTGTGTGTGTGTGTGAGTATATTTCCAAAAGCCAACTTGCGTGGTTTGTTTAGAGTGCTGTAATACTAACAGTATTGTTACTCATCCTAATCGAGAGCCTTACATAGGTGCAAGAGGAGCAGACAGGCAGGTTAAGCTGCCATGAATAAGTCACATGATATGGTAAGACTTGTATCTTTCCATGCTAACCAAACTGTACAGTTTGTCTGCCAGTGATACATTAACTTGTGAAGCATTTCTTTCTGATTATGGGTAAATTTAAAAAAAACTATTCTGCAGGCTTCAAGCTGAAAGTGATTGTGTTTGCTGAACAGCATGGAAACAGCTATGGAAAGACAGTTTGCAGTGGTGAAAAGTTGGTGTGAGACTGATTGAAACTAAAAGACAAGTAATACCAGCACAAGTTTTTAAAGAAAAATTCACAAAATTCTCAGCATGCTATTTTTTTGCAAAGAAATTTGGCATAAATGCTGTGATGATTATGCAGTGAAACACAGTAGCCCAGAATAAAAATAAACATTCACCCCCAAAGACCTGACTACACTAAATTGAAGAAACTATAAAATCTAAAGTTCTGTTATTTACCTATCTCAATGCTATGAATAGCTATTATATATTTATTATGTGTTAGGTACTGAAATACAAAGACAAGAGGAAAACAATCCCTGTCTTCCAGGCTGTCTTTTCCCTTGCCTCTTAGACTTTTTTTTTTTATATTGGCACTAATCCTGTTTCTGATTCCACATTTATGCTATATATGGATATATTTGAGTGTGAATATGATATATATGCTTTATATATGTGTACGCACATATACATATATACACATACATACATATATTTAAATAATTATAATCGTATTCACATATCAGTCTATACATTCACATGCATCTGTATAAGACTGTACTCTCCTTGGTTATCCTGTTTCTTTGAGGGTGAATAACATCTTTCTTTGTTGTCCAAGTCTTTTCCTATTTTATCAAATAAACTTTTAATAGCATCTTTTACATCTCCTAAACTTAGCCTAATATCTGGATATATAGATACCACTTGTGTAGGTAGAATATTTGATCCCTTTGGGAAAGGGCTTATGCTTATCATGTGTCAGTCAGCCTACAGGCATTTATTAAGTACTTGCTATGATCTACTGTGGTTAAGGCTGGGAATACAAATAAAAGCAGAAAGGCAGTGTCTGTCCTCTAAGAGTTTATACTGTAATAAGTGAATGATGCACCTAAAAAGAAACTGAAAAGTTGGGTTTTGAGGAAGATATTTGTCTTGGGGAACATGAGAGAAGGTTCTGGATGTGGCCATGAAAGGAATGAAGAAGTTACTAGACTGGGTGCCTTCCTTCAATGGAAATTCTTGGAGGAGCCATCCAATCTGAGGAAAAGGCCTTGGAGGTGGAGGGTGCTTCCCTTGTGTTAATTCCTTGACCAGAGTGAGCTCCCAGGATGAAGTGGTTCTTGAGACATGGTAGAAGTAAAGCAGAGTGTAGACTAGAGAGAGATGAAGACAAGGACCAGGGGCAGAAGGTTCAGGAAGTCAGCTTTCAGTTCAGTAAAAGTCAGGACTCCTGACAGTTTAGAGCTGTCCTAAAAGGCTCATGATGGAGTGAGATCCTATCACTGGTGGTTGTTATGAAGAGCCTGGACAGGCTCTTGTTGGGGATGTTATAGAAACTTCCTCCAGTGCTTTGTACACCAAAGGCATTTAATCAGTGTTCACTGAAATGAAAATAAATAGCTGCTCCAAGTAAAGACTTGATTTGATAACCTCTCTGGACACTTTGCAAATGCACATTCATTCTGAGATTATAGTACTGGATCATTGTCACATAAGAATAAGGACTAAAATAAGGTAGTAAGTGAGGAGATTAAAATGGCTATAACAGAAAGGAAGTCTGTAGGAGCTGAGAAATCACATTCATGTGGGATTTCTCTTGGGTCTTGAGGAACGGACATCATTTTGATAAGAGAGGAGATAATTTGTGGTGAGCAAAAGATATTCCAGTTGATGACTGCATTGTCATTGCCTATCTCTTATGCCTGGAATTCTCTCACTCCTCATCACCATCTCCAGGCTTCTCTGGTTTACTTAAAGTATCAACTAAAGTGCCACCTTCTGCATGAGGACTTTCCTGGTGTCCCCTATGCTAGTGCTTTCCTGCTGAAATTATATCCAATTTGTCCTGTGTCTTGTTTATATATATTTGTTTGCATGTCATTTCCCTTATTAGATTGTGAGCTTTCTTCATATCCCCCTGCCCTTAGCAGACTACCTGGCATATGGTAACACTTAATAAATATTTATGGAATTGAAATTGGATGTGAGTGGCTTAAAATTAACTAGACAGCGGAGGGCAGGAAGTTCAAATTATATTTGGGAATCAGGGAGGAAATAAAGATGGACAAGTAAGAAGGCCTTGAATTGTGGGATGAGCTTAGACTTCCTCCTATGGACAAGACAGAGAAATTGAAGGTTTCTGATGAGGGCTGTGTTATTGTCAAGGTTGTGTTTCAGAAAGATACCTTCTGTTGAGGTGCAGGCAGAGTTTGGGGGCTTACCTTGGACACCCGCAGATGTGAGGTGAGGGCAGAGCCAGGGTAGCACTTCACCTCCATGTGGGCTCTGGGAACAATGATGCCCAAAACTTATCTCTGGGACTTTTCCCAAAGATACCCCAGCAGATTTAACCCTGAATATCTCTTTACTGTTTGTTATGACATTAGATGAAAGAATGGACTACCAAGAACGAATGAGAAAGAAATTCCAATTCATGAGGGATATGAGCTCTCATTCCGGGGAGCATGAACTCTTTCAGCACCGTTTCACACAGCTGTGGCTTCTGGAGTATGCTTATGAGGAAGAGAAGAAACACGAGCTCCTGTACCAAGGTTTGGAACGTGCTAAAGTCCTGAAGGACAGAGGACGGCTTAGAAAGGTGTCATCTTTATTTGATCCTTTTCAATACACAGGTACCCAACCCCACACTGTTGTGCTTCATGGGGCTGCTGGTATTGGAAAGACCACCCTGGCCATCAAAGTGATGTTGGACTGGGCAGGGGGAAAACTCTACCAAAAGAGGTTCAACTATGTTTTTTATCTCAGTTGCAGAGAACTGAACCCATTAGGAGAGAGAGAAATGAGTTTTCCTCATTTAATTACCAATGACTGGCCTGGCCCCCAGGCTCCCATGACAGAGATCATGTCCCAGCCAGAGAGACTTCTGTTCATCATTGATGGTTTAGATGAACTGAAATTCCCTTGTAATGAGCACAGATATGATCTGTGCAAAGACTGGAAGCAGCAGAGGCCAGTGCCCATCCTGCTGAGCAGCTTACTAAGGAAGACCCTGCTCCCTGAAGCCTCCTTATTGCTCACTACAAGACTCACTGCTCTGGGGAAATTTAGTCCTTTGTTAGAAAATGCAAGTCATATGCAGGTCCTGGGCTTCTCTGTGGAGCAGAGGAAGGAGTATTTCTGCAAATTTTTCAGAAATGAGGATTTAGGTGAAAAAGCCTTTAGTTTAGTAGAAGGCAATGCCACACTGCTCACCATGTGCTCTGTTCCCCTGATGAACTGGATGGTCTGTACTTGCCTGAAACAACAGATAAAGAAAAGACTAAATCTCATTCAGACTTTGAAAACAACCACTGCTCTGTACATGTGCTATATCCATTTAATTACAGCTGATGACCAGAACTTTATACCTCAGTACTTGAGGGGCCTTTGTAGATTGGCCGCTGAGGGGATCTGGGAGAGGAAACTGCTGTTTGAGGAGGAGGACCTGAGGAGGCATCACCTAGAGGCAGCTGATGTCTCTGCCTTCTTAGACATGAGCATTTTTCAGAAGGACAGTGACTGTGAAAAGTACTACAGCTTCATTCACTTGAGTTTCCAAGAGTTTTTTGCTGCCATGTTCTATCTGATGAGCACAGACAAAGAAGGGGGGAAGAGCCCTGACTCCTCCATTCCAGATGTCAAAAAACTTCTGAAGGAGTATAGATGGCACAATGCCAGCTTTGTGGTCCTAGTTGTACGGTTTCTGTTTGGCTTCCTAAATGCAAAGACAGCAAGGGAGCTGGAGAGGAAGTTCAGATGTAGAATGTCACCAGAAATCAAGTCACAATTACTGCAGTGGGTTCAAGGAGAAACCCAAAGAAAACATGAAAAATACTTTTCTTTTAAAAGTATTTTTCCAGAATATTTGTCTAATTTATATGAGACTCAAGATGCTGAGTTTGTAACACAGGCTCTATATAACATCCAAGAAATCAAAGTAAATATTTGGTACCAGTATGATGTCCTGACTCTTGTTTACTGTATTAAGCACTGTCCGGGGGCACAGAAACTTTCTGTGTAAGTATCTTCATGCCTTATGTCCTGAAGTCTTTACTAGGCTCTTTGCAGACAGATTGAATTATGGAACTTTCTTGTGAAGCACCCCAGTGTTCTACTTTCAGCTTTGGAAATGTGACCAGCCCAGATTGTCATCCTGGTTTTCTTTAGTGGACACAGAGTTTTGGAACAAAGAGCCAAACTCCAGGCACTGCTGCACTTAACCTTTCCTTGTGCCTGTGTGGAAAACTAAGGTGTTATTTTCCTCCATTCCATGTCAACCCCACTAAAAGCATGCCAGATTGAATTAGTGCTATTTATGTTGTGCTTGGAAGCAAAGAGAGCTCTGCAGAGATGATAGTATATCACCATACTATATCAAGACAGGAAAATAAAATAAAACCATGCACATAATTTCCATATCCAAGTGAGATTAATTAAAGGATATTCTGTCCAGACAAATGAAGGCCTGCAGAGTGGGGAGGAGGACAGGGCACTAGAGAAGAGACAGTAGGGGTGGGGATCACATAAATAGCCAGGTCTGTGTGTAGCAGCTTTCCCTTTTTGTAGAGGAAAAAATCCCCTCTCTGGAGTGTGTTACAGATGCTCCCTCTCTTTTAAGAGCTCTTGGACAATTATTGGTAGGAGGGTAAGTGGCATTGTGGCACCATTTCTTTGCTTTGGAATATTTAAGAATGTCCCTGGTTGAGGGGGCAAAGAAGGGAGGACAGAAGGAAGGGATGATAGACCTCATTCCAAGGCTGTTAGTGATAGTAGGCTGCTTTTCATGTCCTTGACTAGATTCTAAGATACTGTCCCTTGCACTTGTGACAATGGGCTCATAAAGGACAAAGGTGCTTGTTCATGGCAGAATTTCAGATGCACTTTCAGCCATTTAAATCAGACTCCTGACTGAAACCCACCTTAGTGAGAGAGGAAACAGGCTAATATTCACTCAGGACTTTTGTTCAGTAATTCACATGTTGGAATCTTTTGCACATATGAGATGGGATAACAGGAAGTCATTTTCATGCTAGAATAAATCCTTACAGGGTTTCATCTTGCAGATGCATTTGGAGCTATCTTTTGTTGGGGAAAAAACAAGTTAACATTAGTGGCCCCTGACTGGCAGCTTCATTAGAGTGAGCTAGCTTACTCTGGTGTTCAAGATTTCTGAATTTTCTTCTTAAGATCTTTGGGTTCAGTTTTTTCCCTTATATTCACCTGTCAGTGCCTGATTCTTCAGTGCCATCTTTGATGGCAGATTCCATTTCTTAGCTATCTACTATGTGCACAGAAATAGGCCAGAATGTAGAGTTGCATAGGAAGAGGCTCCCAAGGAGATTGGGTCCTATCCTTTTGGTGTCCTTGGGCTCCTTTACATTACTCTCCCCCATAAATTTTTAAAATCCTCCAGACCTTCTCCAAGGGGCATATCTGGGAAAGTTGGAGGCCCGAGTTGGAGGCCCAGTGTGACATCCAGCTCCCAATAAAATCAGAATAAAATAAAAAACCAAGGATGCCTTAGAAGGTGAAGATAACAAAAAATGAACTAAAGAGTGGGTGGGGGTTTTTAGAAAAATAGTCTTACCCCTCTATCTTGGTGATTATGAGCAGACTATATTTGTATCAACTTTAGGAATTGAATTACTCTTTTAGCACGAACTGGAGGTGTCATCTCCTCTCCACTGGGATCCTCTGGTAATTACTGTCTATCCTCTTATCCCAATAGCAGTTCCTTATTAGAAACTCTCCTATTACTATACCATAGAGAAGGCTGTTGGTATAATTTGCTCTCCTATGATCCTGAAAGACTGAATCTATCACTATACATTTTGAGCTTCTGTGCATGTTAGATATTCGGAAATCTTTTTCTCCTTCCTCAGGTCAGGTTTTTTCCTCCTCCTAAATGATTCAGACATTGATTTCAGCATTGCCACTGAGCATGTGAGGATTGAAGTAAGAAGGACCAGGGGAAAAGGTGGCAAGGAGGAGGGCAGTGGGATGAAGGCTGATGGAACTGGCAGTAGCTATTACTTGAATTTGGCCTTCAGAGTCCTCAGCATCTAATCCCATCTGTTCTCTCCCTGAGAATTGCTGTCATTTGCTATAGGACCTTTTCATTTTCTCATACAAATAGGCACACACATTAATATTGGGAGGCAACTTGAGTGCCACTGATGCCCACAGTAAAATTCTTCTCTCATTTTCTCTCTAGTTCTTATTTTAGACTTGGTTTTGTTTTACCTGCTGGTGTTTGGCAAGATTTCTCCTCTGTCATCAGCAATAATAAGAACCTGAAAGAGCTCCAGCTGACCTACATTTTTGTTGCTGATTCGTGTATGGAAAACTTTTTTGTCCGACTAAGAGACCCAAACTGTAAACTGGAAAAACTGATGTAAGTCTAAGCTGGTCCCTTAGCTGGGGTGGCTGCCTATGTGGGAGTGGGGAAAGTGAAGTAAAGAACTAAGGAAGATGTGAAAAATAAGGTCTTAGGAGGAAAAGAAAGGGTAGTTCAGAATCTAAATGAGTGGAAAGGTCGGACAATGAAAAGAAAAGTGGGGAAGAAGGGAGAGGGAAAAGGAATATCTGGTCCTTCTCACCACTGTTATTTGGTATTGTTCTGGAAATACGAGTTATAACAATGAGAAAACAAAATGAAGTTAAAGATACACATATTAGCAATGAGAACACAGAATTATTTCTGTTTATACATGACATGATGGTATACTAAGAAAACCCCAGCGAATCAGTGAAGAACTAATTTATAATAGGGTTATAGATTTAGAGCTGGAAAGGATTTTGGAGACTAACTCTCTGGTTTTACAGATGAAAAAGTCAGACTCACTGATGTTAAGTGACTTGCCTAAGGTCACCTAGGTAGAACTTAAACCAAGGTCATCTGCCTCCAAATCCATAAGATAACAGGACTCACAATTGATATCCCTGCAAATAATGAACAAACTTTATATTTCTGTAATGTGCAAACAAAAACCAGGAAAGAATGATGATAAAAGATCTATGTATCCAACTTTGGTCTCTTGATCTCTTTTCCTACATCACTAATTAATTGTTGGACATTTCAGACTGGATATCCCTTGGACATCTCAGATTCAACAGGTGTATATATATACATATATATATATATACATATATATACATATATATATACATATATATACATACACACACACACACACACACACACACACACACACACACACACACACACACACATATATATATATATATATAGCTAGCTAGGCCACTGGACTTGGAGTCAGGAAGATCTGAGTTTAATTTTTTCCTCAAATAGAACCCTGGACAAGTCATTTAACCTCCCTGTACTTCAGTTTCCTCATGTGCAAAATGAAGGGGATAGACTCCAAGCTCTCTTCCTGCTCTCAATTTGCAGAATTCATTAATCTTCTCCCCCAGTACTCACTCCTTTTCCCATGGTCCCCTTTTCTGTAAAGGAAACCACCATTCTTCCAGGTATGCAGGTTTGCAATCTTGGGGCCATCCTTAGTTTCTTATTCTTTCTCATCCCTTGTATCTAATGAATTATTAGTTCTTATTTATTCTACTTCCACAACCTTTCACAGCACCCCCCCTTCTCCAACCATATGTCTTCTATCTTAGTTCAAGTCTTTATCATCTCTTACTGCAGTTTCTGTCATTTCCTCCACATTGGTCTCCCTGACTTGTATATGTGTGTATACATGCATAAGTGTGTGTATCTATATGTTTGTGGATGGTACATACGTGATAGGCTCATAGAATATTCTATCTAAAATGTGCATATATACATATATACACATATTTGAGTATGTAATTGTGTTTACATATTTATTTAGACATTTATATCTATCAATATATGTATCTATATTATATCTATATCTATATTATATCTATAATAATTATATGTTATAGATCAATATATGTATCTATTTATATCAATATATATTTAAATCTATCAACATATGTATCTATTTATATCAATATATCTATCAATATATGTATCTATTTATATTTATATCTGTATATGCACATATATAAGCATGCTCATACAAATGTACTTAGATGTTTTCTGCTTTTCATTATTTGAATGAAACTTTAATCAATCCACAAGCATAAATGCACTTTGTACCATGCACTGTCCAAGGTTCTGGAGATAAAATGAGCAAGAAGGAAAGAGTCCATGCCCTTAAAGAACTTATTTTCTATCTATCTAAAGTTTACAGGGGTATAGATTAGAATATAAGGCCTTTAAGTATAATAATTGTTTCATTTTTGTTTTTGTATCCCTAATATTTAGCATAGTGCCTGGTACTTAATGAAAGCTTTTTGACTGATCAAAATCCATTCAAAATGACAAAAAGCAGACATCATTTGGGACTTAACCAATAAGATACACACAACATTTTGATAAATAAAACCTTTCTTTCCTTTTTTCCATATCATACTTATTTATTTACTTTTAGTTTATAACATTCAGTTCCACAATCCCTTGAGTTCCAAATTTTCTCTCCCCTCCCCCATGGTGGCATGCAATCTGATATAGGTTCTACAGATGCATTTCACACTAAACATTAGTCAAGTTGTAAAGAAGAATTACAGCCAATGGAATAAAAAAACAAGAAAGAAGGAACAAAACAAAACAAAACAAAAAAAGAGAATGAGAGCAAGTAGTTTGCTTCAATCTGTGTTCAGACTCTGTAGTTCTTTCTCTGGATGTGGATAGCCTTCTCCATCATGAATCTTTTGGAGTTGTCTTATAACCTTGTATTGCTGAGAGGAGTCCAGTATATCAAAGTTAGTCATCATAGATATGATGTGTCTATAATTGTGTACAAAGTTCTCCTGGTTCTCCTCTCCTAACTCAGCATCGGTTTAAATAATTCTCTCCATGTTATTATGAAGTCTGTCTGCTCCTCATTTCTTATAGAACAATAATATTCCATTACATTCATACAACACAACTTGTTTAGCAATTCCCCAATTGATGGGCATCACTTTGATTTCCAATTCTTTGCCACCTCAAAAAGACCTACCACAAACATTTTTGTACATATGGGACCTTTTCCCATTTGTGTGATCTCTTTTGGATACAGCCTTAGAAGTGGTATTACTGGGCCAAAGGGTATACACATTTGTATAACCCTTTGGGCACAGTTCCAAATTGCTCTCCAGAATGATTGGATCAGTTCACAACTCCACCAACAATGCATTAGTGTTCCAGCTTTCCCACATCTTCTCCAGTATTTAAGATTTTCCTGTCTTGTCATCTTAGCCAATCTGACTGTGAGATGTGGTACCCCAGAGTTGTTTTGATTATAAATATAACTTTTTACAGAAATAAAGGGAGACAGGAGGCAGCTAGGTAGAAAAGTGTATAGAGCACCTGCCCTGGAGTCAGGAAGATTTAAGTTCAAATCCAGCTTCAGACACTTAATACTTACTAGTGGTGTGACCTTGGGTAAGTTACTTAATCCCAATTGCCTTGCCTTCCCCCCTCAGAAAAAAAAGGGAGACATAAACAATTGGAGAGAGATTAAAATGGCAATGACCTTTTTAATTTATAGTTTTAGTGTTATGCCAATCAAGTTACCAAAGAAGTATTTTATAGAATCAGATAAAATAATAACAAAATTTATTTGGATAATCAAAAGGTCCAGTCACTGGGGAAATAATAGGATAAAGGTACAAACAAAGGGTATTATCAGATCTGAAACTTTGTTATAAAGTAGTAGACATCAAATCTATTTTGTAGTGGTTAAAACAGAAGAGTAGATAAGGAAAAGAGCCAAGATAAAAAAGAAACAGAAACTTTTGAAAACAGTATCCCACTGTTGGATAAACCCAAGAATATAAATTTACAAGAAGAGGGATTCCCTTTTCAACAAGTCCAGCCATGAAAATTAGAAAGCAGTTTGGTTAAAATGAAGTTCTGATTCTCATACCATGTACCATACATCGTAAGCTCAAAATGGATTAGGTGAACTAAATATACAAATTCACATCATAAAAATGATAAGATAAGAAGATCAGGTACCTTTCATAACTATGAGTGAGGGCAAGTTCCTAAATAAGAAAAAGAAAATATCAAAAAATATAAACTAGACAAGATTGGCATATAGTTCACTTCTACTCCTTCCTTCCCAAAGTCTCTGGAAAACTGGATTCTAGTCCTAGAACTCTCCTTGACATTGATAGGCCAGCTCTGACCTTATTTTGCTTTGTCCCAGGACTACGCAACACTTCTCACATATCTCCACCTATGCCCCCCCTGACTCTCCAGACAATTGTATTCCAACCCTTACCCACTTTCCATACTTCTTTTATGTGTTTATTTCTCCTATTAGAAATGTAAGATCCTTAAGTAAATGAATAGTTTGTTTTTATTAGTATCCTTAGCACTTAGAATAATTCCGGCCCTCTAGTAAGTCTTTACATATTTTATCTAATTAATCCAAGAGATAAATAGGTCAATAGATGGGAAGAAAAGAATGGCAAAGAATAAATAACCACAGGAAAATATAATCCAAATCAGTATAGTAAGAGAAATACAAATCAAAACCATTCAGGTTTTTTTTTTTTTTTACTATGCAAATTGGTAAGGATGACAAAAAAGGACAACAATCAATCTTGGAGATATTGTGTGAACACAGGACCACTACTGCTCTGTTGGCAGGATGGTGAACTGGTCCGGCTATCTTTGGTATCCATTTAGGATTAAGCCACACAGGGGCGCTAGGTGGCGCAGTGAGTAGAGCGCCGGCCCTGGAGTCAGAAGGACCCGAGTTCGGAGCCGGCCTCCGACACTTAACGCACACAAACAAGAACCTAGCCGTGTGACCTTGGGCAAGTTACTTAACCCCAGTTGCCCTCAAAAAAAAAAAAAAAGAATTAAGCCACATAATTAAAAATCATCTATGTCTAATAAAAACCATTTTGCCTAATTATATGCTAACCAACTGGTAATTTAGAGGTAACATTGGAATATTGCCAAAATGTAAATATTAATTGTTTCTATTTTGACCAGAAATCCTGAGGCTTTTCCCCTCCCAGACGGACTACTTAAAAAAAAAAAATAAGTAAAGAGGTGGTTCTCTGCCTCATTTCTTATTTAACCTTAATCATTTAATGGGTGTTGCCTCAGTCAAATTGAGATCTGAGAAGGACCTTAGTTTAAAGAGGTCAAGGACCCCTACTGCATTCTGGGCCACCTTTAGTTATCCTGATATGGCCACTGGGCCCAGATGACACTGGAGGAGGAGGTGATTCTTGTGATTTTGCACATCCCTCCCTCACTTAATCCAGTTCACTTGGAAGTCATGGCATCACCTTCCTGATGTCATGGCCATCTTCCAGAAGGAAGGACAATCAACAACAACAACAGCAACTACTACTACTACTACTACTACTACTACTACTACTACTACTACTACTACTACTACTACCACCACTATTATCACCACCACCACTACTACTACCTTTCTGGGAGGAAATTTGTTCCCACTCTCCACTCTAACCTGGCACTCTTTCTAAAAGTTTCTCCCTTATTTCCCCTCCTAATTCTCCAGCTACACACTCTTCTAAAAGTCCTTCCCTTATCCTGTGCCTCCACCCTCTTATTTCTTTCTAAATTTAGAAGACTTTATGCCTTTCTATATGTATATATTGTTCCCTTTTAGATTCATTTCCACTGAGAGCAAGGGTCCAGCATTACCAGCCCTCTACTCCCACTTGCTTCTTCTTTATCTGTTTTTCCTTTCATACCTCATTTGGATGACAGAATTACTCCTTTTTTATTTTTGTAGAATCACCCCATCATACACAACCTTTCTTTCAAACTACCCAAATAATGACAGTCATAAGAATACTGGTAACATTTTTACATTTAAGAAGTAAATAGTTTGTGGAATACAGTATGGCAGAAACTGGGCATAGATCACTATCTAACACCATATACCAAAATCAAGTCTAAATGGGTGCATGATCTAGGTGTAAAGGATGATACTGTAAGCAATTTGGGAAAGCAAAGAATAGTTTACCTGACAGATTTGTGGAGAGGGGAAGACTTTAGGACCAAACAAGAATTAGAGAGCATTATAAAATGCAAAATGGATAATTTTGATTACATTAAATTGAAAAGCTTCTGTACAAACAAAGCCAATGTAACCAAGATCAAGAGGGAGTTGGGAAACTGGGAAAGAATTTTTACAACTTGTGTCTCTGATAAAGGACTCATTTCTAAAATCTATAGAGAATTGAGCCAAATCTATATGAATACAAATCATTCCCCAATTGATAAATGGTCAAAGGATATGAACAGGCAGTTTTCAGAGAAAGAAATTAAAGATATCTATAAGCATATGAAGAAATGCTCTAAATCACTATGGATTAGAGAAATGCAAATCAAAACAACTCTGAGATACCACATCTCTCCAGTCAGATTGGCTAAGATGAAAAAACAAGAAAGTGACAAATGCTGGAGAGGATGTGGACAAATTGGAACACTAATACATTGCTGGTGGAGTTGTGAACTTATCCAGCCATTCTGGAGAGCAATCTGGAATTATGCCCAAAGGATTATAAATAATTTCATACCCTTTGACCCAGCCATACCACTTCTAGGGTTATATCCCAAAGAGATTATAGAAGTGGGAAAAAGACCCATATGTACAAATATTTATAGCAGCCCTTTTTGTGGTTGCAAAGAATTGGAAACGAAAGGGGTGCCCATCATTTGGGGAATGGCTAAACAAGTTGTGGTATATGAATGTAATGGAATATTATTGTGCTATAAGAAACGAGGAGGTGACGGATTTCATAATTACCTGGAGAGACTTATACATAAACTGATGCTGAGCGAGAAGAGTAGAATCAGAAGAAATTTGTATACAATCACAGACATACCATATCTGTGATGACCAACTGTGACAGACTGGACTCTTTTCAGCAATGCAGTGATATAAGTCAATCCCGAAAGACTCAAGAAAGAGAGAAATGCGCCATCCAGAGATATAATTAGAAAGAACTGAGCCTGAATCCTGATGGAAGCAAACTAATTGATCTTTTTCTTTTCATTGTTTGGTTTTATTTCTTCTTTACCATCTTTCATCCCACCTAGTAAAATCCGCCTTTGTAATTGGAATAATGTCTAATATGAATGTATTTGCAGATCCTATACTGGGCTATATGCTGTCGTGGGGGAAGGAGGAAGGGAAGTAAAGGGAATTTGAAAATCAAGGAACTATGGAATTGAATCTTGTTAACTGAAACTAAACTAATAAATTAATTTAAAAAAAAAAGAAGTAAACAGTTTGAACTTATTTAGTCTCTTCTAATTGGTTTTTAATGTTTACCTTGTAGTTCTCTTGGATCTTATATGTTCAGTTTTTTTATTAAATTCTGCTTTTTTTGTCACAAATACCTGAAAGTCTTTCAGTTCATTAAATGTAATTTTCCCCATTTAAGATTATACTTAACTTTTCTGGGGAAGTTACCCTTGGTTGTAACCCCAGTTCTTTTGCTGTATGGATTATAGTGTCCTAAGACCTATGGTTCTTCAACATAGTAGCTGCTTATTTATTGTTTAATCCTGATTATAGCTCCACGATATTTAATTTTGTTGTTGTTGTTGTATTTTCTCCTTAACCTAGGAGCTATGAAACTTGTTTATGACATTCCTATAAGTTTTCTTTCTGGAATCTTTTTCAGATACTGAGAGGTAGATTTTTTTTCCATTTCTGCTTTACCTTCTTGTCCTAGAACTCCAGGGAAATTTTCCTTAATAATTTCTTGTAATATTGTATCTGAATTCTTTTTTTGATTGTATCTTTCAGGTAGTCCAACTATTTTTATGCTGTCTCTCCTCGATCTCTTCTCCAGGTCAGTTTTTCTGGTGAGATGTTTCACATTCTCTTCCATTTTTTCCATCTTTTGATTTTATTTTATTATTTCTTGGTGTCTTATAACATGTCATATACCATTCTTTACAGCTTCCCCTTGTCCAATTCTAGTTTTCAAGGAATTATTTCATTCATTAAATTTTTGCTTTTTTATTTCTGGTTAGTTGACTTTCTTATTATAATTTTCTTGATTTTCTTGGATTGCTCTTTTTAAAAAAAAATTTTCATCAATCTCTCTTATCTGATTTTTAAAGTCCATTTTAAGTTCTTCCAAGAACTCTTTTTTTTTTGCTCAGGATCATTTGACATTTCTCATTGAAAAAAGAGTGACTTTTTAGCTCCACTATCTTTCTCTGAAAGTGACCCTAGATCTTCTCTTAGCTATCTATCAGTATCACAGTAGCTGCCTAGGATTGGTTTCTTTCTCCTATGCTTATTAATTTTTAGTACTATTTTATTTTATTATTAGCAACTTATTATTGATATTCAGGTTTTAGTCCCCAGGTTCTGGGAATGATACCCCAGTCCTCATGTCCTTGTTACTGTTGTTACTAGCTCTCTTTCCAGGGGGGCCAACCATGGGCACTCCTCTCCACCCCTAAGCCATGTCTGGAGCCCCCAACTCTGCACCACAAATGCTATTGTTTACTTTGGTCCCTTTGGTGACTGCAAACTATTGCTTTCATCCCTGCCCTGAAACTGAAACCAAGGTGTCTGCTTTCCTGCAAGTGCCCCCAGCCAACAGGATCTCTATCCCTCTGCCATTGCACCCAAGAGGTATGAGCTAGCTTCTCCCCTGTGGTAGCAGTACAGGACTACAGTCACAGTATGGAACAGTATCAGCAGTATGGGACCATGTTAGGTCAGTGCAACTATGGCTGGCATCCCTCAATAGTGGAAAGTCTTCAGTCTCCTCCTGCTCAGCTTGCAGCCTCCACACTGTGAGGAGAAAGTTGCTGAGGTTGAGGCTGCCTCCCAACCCAGCTGGCCCCAGGACTTGTTGTTTGTTGATTGAGTGGAGTAGGCCTGGAGGTGTTTGCACTTCACTCATACTAAACCTACACCACTAAAAGTCTAGTGTTTTCTGGAAGTCTCACTTTTCTTAGGAGGACAACTGCTTTACCCTGACTTTCATTTATTTCTGCTCCTCTCAGTTAACTCTGAGGCTATGATCTATCTTTTTGTGGAAGAAAAGTTTTCTTAACCACTCCACCATATTTCCACAGTCTTCTTCATATTTTTTGTTTCTTATAGTACCATAGTATTTCTTGACATTCACCTAGTGCAGTGTTTTCGTTTTTGTTTTTTGCTTTTTGGAGGGGGGGGAAGGCAGGGCAATTGGGGTTAAGTGACTTGCCCAAGGTCACACAGTTAGTAACTGTTGTGTCTGAGGCACGATTTGAACTCAGGTCCTCCTGACTCCAGGGCCATTGCACTGTGCCACCTAGCTGCCCCCATCTAGTGCAATTTATTTAGCCATTCCATATTCAATGGTACCCATTGGTTTCCCAGTTTTTTTGCTCTCAAAGAATTTTACATTAACATTTTGTTGTTTTATATGATCTTTGTTTCTAGCATTGACATCCTTTTTATATGTGCTCAGTCCTGAGAGATTACTGGGTCAAATGTTAAGGGTTAATTGATTTTTGGGGGGTGCATAATTTCAACTTTTTTTCCAGAACAGTTAGACTAATTAATTCATAGGTATACCAAAGGTGTGTTTGTATTCCTGCCTTTCCACATCCCTTCTAGCATCGACCATTTATGTTTTTTTAACATCTTTGACAATTTTCTAGGTGTGAGGTTAAGCTCAGACTTTTTCCAGTTTGCATTTCTCTTATTAGTGATTTGGATCAATTTTTTAATATTATTGTTGATTATTTGATTTTCTTTTGAAAATAACTTGTTTTTCGAGGCTAGGTGGCTCAATGAATAGAGCACTGGCCCTGGAGTCAGGAGGACCTGAGTTCAAATCTGGCCTCAGACAGTTAACACAAAAAAACTAGCCGTGTGACCTTGGGCAAGTCACTTAACCCCAACTACCCCTCCAAAAAGAAAAAAAAAAACTTGTTGGGGCGGCTAGGTGGCGCAGTGAGTAGAGCACTGGCCCTGGAGTCAGAAGGACCTGAGTTGGGATCTGGCCTCAGACACCTACCACACACACAAACAAACAAACAAAAACACCTAGCCTTGTGACTTTGGGCAAGTTACTTAACCCTAATCGCCCTCCAAAAAAACAAAACAAAACAAAAAAACTTGTTCATACCCTTTGACTTATCTATTAGGGGCAGGCTTGCAGTTTTCTAGCAATTCCCAAACTGTCATAGATTTTATTTTAGACCACACTACTGAATCTACTGCTATAGTGAATTCTTGGTGAAAACCACCCCCCCACCCCATCCCAGTGCAGATCAGTATCTGTTCTGCAACTTAGGGTCTTAGGCAGTATCTTGATAAATTGGCTATGAGACAGTCATCAAAGAGTTGACACAAATAGCTTTTCTCCAGATGATAGTTTTTTTTCTGATCCTATTTCCATTCATCTTTTTTTTTAATTATTTTATTTTATTTCATTTTATTTTATTTTATTTTATTTTATTTTATTTTATTTTATTTTATTTTATTTTATTTTATTTTATTTTATTTTATTTTATTTTATTTTATTTTTGCAGGGCAATTAGGGTTAAGTAACTTGCCCAAGGTCACACAGCTAGGTTTTTGTTTGTGTGTGCATTAAGTGTCTGAGGTCGGATCCCAACTCAGGTCCTTCTGACGCCAGGGCCAGTGCTCTACTCACTGTACCACGTAGCCACCCCTCCATTCGTCTTTTTTTATGTAAAAAAAAAAGTTTTGTTTAGTTTTATATAATTTTATCTGTTTCATTGTATTTCTACAAATACTTGAGTACATTGGAATATGGTTTATCTAGGCCTGTTGTTTTAAACTCATTGAGGCCTGCTGCTGCTGGCAGCCATTGGATTATCTTGGTTTTCAGCTCTATTCTCCATTGTTTTATGTGTCCCTATCTGAAGGTCCTTTTCTTTGGACCTTGTCTATTTTACTTTTTTTGCTCTGATGGACACCATCCTACTCTAGGCTTTCAACAGCTCTTACCTGGATTGTTGCAACAGGCTCTCATTTGGTCTCTCTGCTCTTAATCTTTTTCCTTTCCATTCTGTATGCCATACATTTGCCAAAGTGATACCCTTTCAACATAGGTTAATCTTGGAAAGCCTCACACCTGCTACATGACTGCAAAGGTTTATTAGCCCTCCTTTCTTTTTATTTTTTGTGGCAGGTTTATTCATTTTCCCACCCTTCAACTTCATATCAGAGGTCAGGATTTGTGACTTGCTCCTTAGATGCTTTATCTTCTTTGTCTTTTGTTTGAAGCACTTTCTTCCCTCCTCCAAGGAACAGTTCATACTTTCCTTTTAACTTGGGAAGTAGCAAGGTATTCTAGCAGCACTTCTCCTCCACTAGGAAGACAGTCTACCTACATCTTGCAACTCTGTAACTGTCACTTGCCTCTTGTAGGCACTCTCTCTAGATCACTGGAACCTTCACCCCTGCTCTCCCTGTTTCCTTGAACTGAGATCCTCAGTTCTCTGTCATTTTATGGTTAATTTACATAGATCATTCATATGTTTGCTGCCAGGGCAAACTGCCTACTAATTATGCCTCTTGTGAACACAGGGGCTCAATTCCTTGGGCTCTTGAGTGATGCTTTAACTTTCAGGGGTCTTCCTTGCCTTTTTCTGGATTTTACTCACATTTTCTCAACATTCAATGCAATCTTATGATTTATTTGTGTTGTCATCATAGATGGTAATCTTCCATTTGTAGGTTCCTTCCAAAGCTCTAATAAAGTGAGAATTACCCTTAATTGTTGTTGTTGTTGTTTTTGTGTTTGTGATTACGTGTGTGTGTGTGTGTGTGTGTGTGTGAAAGACTTATGTATAAATTAACTTCCAGCCATTTCTCACTTCTTGCCTTATTGTCTAGACTCCAAACACTTTCTATAGAACATCTGGTCTCATGAATTGTAACACAGTTCTTTGTTAGCCAAATGCAGAATAATTTCCTTATTATTAGCTAAAATGTAGAACTGGAATTAATCCCTGCTCTTTTTCTTCAGTGCTGTGCATAAAAAATATCTGAACACAATCGTCCTGATTGGTTATTTTTTCCCTGAATATCATGTGTTTGACAAGCTATAACCCAGGAAATTAAATTAGATTTGAGGTAAATGAGCAGTGGCTTTCGAAAAACATGTTTTATTTATTGTTTATAATTAAATTTATTTTTCCTTTTTCCTTTACAGCACATGTATTTCCCAACATAATTATAATTATCCTTTCCCCTCTCACAAAGTAGTGTTATTATTTTAGATTTTTTATTCTAACTTTAATGTGAAGCAAAAAACATATATAATATTTCCATCTACAGAAGAAAACAGATAAAAGATTATATATAGAATTTTAAATCTTTATAATATATAATTTGCATTTTTTCTTATAAGTCTATAATAAATTCAGCATGTTACTTTCCAGTTGTTTTGCTTATATATTTCAATCTGAATTTCCTTCTCTTCTCTTCTCTTGATTTAAAAAGAATAGATACTTCAATGACCTTTATTTCTGTCTTTGATGACCTACTTATATATAACTAGCAATGGATCTCTGAATCAAAGGGTAGAGATATTTTAGTTATCTGTTAGCCTAATTCCAAATTGAGGTACCATTATAATCATACCAGATTTTTTCCATAGATCTCCAACATTGACTTTTCCTATGTTTTGTCATTTTTGCTAATTTGTCTCAGAGTTGTTTTACTCTTCATTTCTCTTAGTAGTAGTAATTTGTAGCACTCTTTGATATGGTTATTAGAAGTTTGCAATTCTCTTTTGAAAACTGTTCATCCCCTTTGACTACTTATTCGTTGAGCAATTACTTAAATCTTATAATTCTGTCAGTTCTCTCTATATCTTTGATATTAGTCCTATGTGAGAGATTTGATATAAAAACAAAACAGAACAAGATAAAAAAAAAAAACTTACCCCAATGTCTCCCCTTCTTATATCATACCATTCATTCTTTTCATGCAAAACTTTTCAATTTCATGTAATTTGTATGAGCTATTGGATCTTTTGTTGTTGCCACTATCTAAGAATTTCCCCCATTCATACTTATCTAAGGTAAGTGATCTGATTCTCTCTTTTTAAATTGTTACCTTTGATATTCAGGTCACATGTACATTTTGAGCTAATTATGGTTTATGTTGTAAATGTTGGTGTAAAAGTAATTTCTAACAAAATGCTATCCAGTTTTTCCAGCAACGTTTTTACATAAGAAGATCTTCCATGAGTGATTTATATTCTCATGTCTATTGAAGTATAATTATTGAATTTAAGTTGTTTCTGATTCTTTCTTATTTAATCTGCTCTGTTCTATACTTTTCTATTTTTTTTAACTAGAATTAAATGATTCTTATGATTCTTCCTTATAATATAATTTGAGCTCTATAAGTGCTCTTCTCTGGAAGAGACTGATCATTTTTAAGGAAACCACATTCATTCTACTGAATAGGAGATGATGAAGGATGGTGATCAAAAGTGGATGTATTTTTAGCATTGCCTAGAAAAGACAGTAAGTGATTTAATCACAGAAGAAAATTGAACAGAACACTTTCCCTCTGATTATGTTTTCTCCTACAGCTTGGCATCCTGTCATCTTGCCCTCACAAGTTACCAGAGCCTCTTCTCTGCTCTCAATAGCAATGAGAATCTGAAAGACCTAGATCTGAGTCAAAAATTTTTTTCAGAGATGGAAATAAAACTTCTGTGTAAGGTCTTAGAAAATCAAAACTGCAAGTTAGAGAAACTGAGGTGAGTTTCCCCGTGATTCCTTTGTAGATATTCTGTTTGGCATCAGGGACAGGAGAGCATTAGGGAGAGAGGGCAACATGAAGCAGGGAATTGAGACAGGGAAATTGTCTGCCTAATCCAGGCTCAGGGTTCATAGCCTTACACCCTTTCCCTCCTTGCTGCCCTACAGAATAACTTGACAGGGAATGTTTGGTTTGTCTTTCTCTCTAAGAGCCAATTATCACATATATGGGCATGGTTCCCAAAACTCTTTTATCAGTCCTATTCCCTCGGTATCCTGTAAGGAGGTCAAACTCAACATGTTTAAACAGAACTGGTATCTTTTTAAGAAAACCCACATCTCTTCCTAACATCCCCATTTCTGTTGAGGAAACCATCCTTCTAGTCACTCAGGTTTGCAACTTCACTGTTATGCTTGAGTCCTCACTTTGTCACCCAATACACATAATCAGAAGTCAAACTTTGTAATTTCTTCTTTGCAAAAACATCTCCTTTATCTATGTCTTATCTTTGTGCATAAAATTACATTTCTAGTTAATTCCCTCATCACTTTTCACCTTCACTATTGCAACAACCTAATAAGTGGTTTCCATATCTCAAAACTTGGCCTTCTCTAACATATCCAGTGGAAGAGAAGGAAGGGGAGAGGAGGAAATGAGATGAGAGGAGAGACAGTAAGGGAGCTGGAGAGGAAACTTAGATGTAGAATGTCACCAGGAATCACTATAATGGATTGAAGGAGAAGCCAAAATAGATTATTAACAATCCTGGTTTCCTAATACTAATTTCTCAGAAAGGTATTCTCATTTATATGAGATTCAGGGTGCTGAATTTGTAACACAGGCACTTATTAACATCCAAGAAATCAAAGTAGATATTCCCAACTAGAATAGGTCTCTCAGTGTGGTTTTCTGCATTAAACACGGTGCTGGGGCTTGGAGAATTTTCTTGGATCTTCTTTTCTCATGTATTGAAGCCATTATTAGATTTTTGCAAATAGATAGAACTATGAATCCTTCTTATGGGATGTTCAGTGTTCCCTTTTCAGCTTTGACATGTGTCCAGCCCATATTCTCACCCTCGCTTATCTTTGAGGACACAAAATTTTCGAATGAAGAGTCCATCACCAGGCAGTGCTGGACTTTGCCTTTCTTTGTGCCTGTGTGGAACACTGAGGTGGTTTTCTTTTCCTTTATGTGTGCGTTAAGCCCACTAAAGGCATGCCAGACTGCATTAGTGCTATTAAAGTTATGTTTGGCATCAAAGAGATCCCTGGATAGAAGATGCTGTATCTTCATCTCTGACAGGAAAAGAAAAGGCAAAGCCTCTGCACAGTTTTCTATACCCAACCGAGATTGATTAAATTGATATTGTGTTCAGTTAACTCAGGTATTCTAGATTGGGGAGAGACACAAGGAGCTGGGAGGGAGGCAGTGGGAGGTGGAGTCATGCAAATTTCCAAGTTTGTGTCCAGAGGCTTTCTGTTTTTATACAGGAAAAATCCTTCTCTAGTGTCTGCTACAAATGCTTCTAATTTCTGCCAAAATATTATCCAGCTTTTTCAGCAACTTATTTTTCACATAAGGAGTTCTTCCATGAGTAATTTGTGTTCTCATGTCTTTTGAAGGCTAATTATTAAGTTTAGTTGTTTCTGATCCTTTCTTATTTAATCTGGTGTATGGGTATACATTTCTATGTTTTTTAACTAGAAATAAATAGTTTGATGATTCTTACCTTATAGTATAATCAAAGGTCTATAAGTGCTGTTCTCTGGAAGAGACTGACCATTTTTAAAGAAACCCCATTCATTGCATTCAAAAGGAGATGATAAAATGATCTAAGTAGATTTATTTTTGGCATTGCCCGGAGAAACACAGTAAATGATTTAATCACGGGAAAATGAACTGACCACTTTCCCTCTGATTATGTTTTCTCTTACTACAGCTTGGCATCCTCTCATTTTATGCCATGTTTCGAGATACTCTTCTCTTCTCTCAATAGCAACGAGAGCCTGAAAGACCTGGATCTGAGTGGAATTTTTTTTTCAGAGATGACAATAAAACTTCTGTGTAAGGTTTTGGAAAATCAAAACTGCAAGTTAGAGAAACTGAGGTGAGTTCCCCCATGATTCCTTTGTAGATATTCATTGGCATCAGGGATAAGAGTGCATTAGGGAGAGAGAACAATACAAACAAGGCAGTGGAGAGTGGAAGATGTCTGCCTAATCCGGGTACAGGGTTTATAGCCTTAGACCTTTCCCCTCTCACTGTGCTCCAAGGAATAACATGACAAAGAAAACCTGGTTTGCTAAGGGAATACTGCCTTTCTCTCTAACAGCCAATTATCACATTTATTGACATAGCTCCCAAATCTCTTTTATCAGTCCTAGTCCCTGGATATCCTGTAAACATGTCAGACTCAACTTGTGTAAACAGAACTGGTTATCTTTGCAATAGATACCTACCTTCCCGATTTCTCTTGAGGGTCCCATCCTTCTAGTCATTCAGGTTTGCAACTACATCTTTATCTGTGATTCCTCACTTTCTCACACCATATATAATCAGTTGCCAAATAATGTAATTTCTTCCTCCAAAGAAATCTCCTTTATCTGTTTCTTATCTCTGTGCATACAACTCCCCTTCTTGTTCAGACCCTCATCACCTTTCACCTTCATTATTGCAGTAGCTCACTAATTGGTTTCCATAACCCAAGTCTTTCCCCTCTGTAATTCATCCAGAGGAGAAGGGTGGAAGGAAGGGGAGGAGGAGGGAGCAGAGGATAGAGGAATTTCAGATGGATGTCACTGTACATCATGTCACCATTACTCTAGTAGGTTGCGGGAGAAATCAAAAGAGATTATAAACAAACCTGGTTTTCTAATACTATTTTTTCAGAATGGTATTCTCATTTATATGAGACTCAAGATGCTGAGTTTGTAACATAGGCACTAGTTAACATCTAAGAAATCCAAGCAGGTATTACCAAGCTGAATGAAGCCCTGAGTGCAGGTTTCTGCTTTATGTACTGTCCTGGGGCATGGAGAATTTTCTTATGAGTATGTATTATTATGTCTTGAAGCCTTTACTAGGCTTTTTGCAGCCAGATGGAACTTTTTTATGGTCCTTTTTATGGGATATGCAGTGTTTCCTTTTTCAGCTTTGGATGTGTGTCCAGCCCAGATTCTAACCTTGCTTTTTTTTTAGGAACACATAATTTTCAAAAGAAGGGTCCATCACCAGGAACTGCTGGACTTTTTCTTTTCTTGTGCCTGTGTGGAAAACTGGGGTAGTGTCCTTTTCCTCCATGTATTTGTGAGCCCCAGGAAAGTCATGGCAGACTGAATTAGTTCTATTAAAGTTGTGTTTGGCAGCAAAGAGATCCCCAAATAGATGATACTATATCTTCATCTCTGCCAGAAAAGAAAATAACAAAACCTGTGCACTGATTTCTATGTCAAATTTTGATTAAAGTATATTCTGTCCAGAAGACTGAGGTCCTGCATAGTGAGGAAGGAGAAGGACTTAGAGCTGGGAGGGAAGCAGTGGGAGGCAGAGACATGCAAATTTCCAGGTTTGTGTCCAGCCCCTTTCTGTTTTTATACAGGAAAGGTCCCATCTGTACTGTGTTCTACAGACGTTCCTTCTCTTTTGAGGATTCTAGGACAGTGATCAGTAGGGAACTTAATGGCACTGTGGCAGCAGTTCTCTGCTTTGAAATCTTTAAGTATTTAAAACAACTTTTCATTTTCATGTAATTGTTGTTGCCTCAGTCTAAGAATTATGCCCTGTGCATATTTGTCTGATGTTCTTGACTGATTCTCTTCTATCTTGCTTTTTTTTTTTTTAACATCATGATCTGCAATATTCAGGTCACATGTACATTTTGAACTAATTATGGTATATGTTGTAAATATTGGTGTAGACATAATTTCCATCAAAATGCTACCCAGTTTTTCTAGCAAATTTTTTTACATTGGAAGTTCTTCCATGAATAGCTTATCTTTACACCTGTTGAAGAGGAATTATTGAGTTTACTTGTTTCTGATTCTTTCTTATTTAGTCTTGTCTATTGCTATAATATTCCGCTTTTTTAATCTAGTACTCAATACGTTAATTACTCATGCCTTGGAGTATAATTTGAGATCCATAAATGCTGTTGTCTGGAAGAAACAACCATTTTTACATTCATTCCATGACATCAGGGATGACACAACTTGCAGCTGACTTTGATTTGAGTGAGGGAGGGCTGTGTAAGGTCACCAGCCTCACTTTCACCTCCAGAGCCATCTGAGTCCAGTGGCCAAATATTCATCAGGGAGATTAGAGATTGCCCAGGATGCAATGAGAGACCCTGGCCCTTTTAGGCTAAGGTCTTTTAAGGTCTCACTTTGAATTAGATAATGCCCATTCAATGAATAGGACATTTTAAGTAGTTGCTCAAAGGATGGACCCTTTAATAAAAAAATAAAATCAAACTGGGAGGGAGAGACCCTCGGAGTTCCTGGAGAAAAGAGAAACAGTTACTATTTAATGTTTACATTCATTCCTGCTAGGAGGGCAGGGACCTATTGTCCAATCTATAAGCTCCAAAGTGAATTGAGCTTAGAGAGAAGAGGAGAGGAGGAGAGAGGAGAGTAGAGATGCCATTACTCAATCACAAGTTGTGTTTGTCCTTTGTTCTCAAAGAGGACCATGAAGTCAGGGAGATGAAGACATGACTTGCAGTTGACTTTGATTTGAGTGAGGGAGGGCTGTGTAAGGTCAACTGCCTCAACTTTCTCCTCCAGGGCCATCTAGGTTCAGTGGTCAGATATTCATCAAGATGATGGGAGATGGCCCAGGGTGAAATGGGAGAACCTGGCACTTGTAGGCTAAGGTCTTAGTAAGTTTTCACTTTACCCTCCCTCACTCTTTCACTGAAAAGGAGATGATAAAATTGGTGATCAAAAGCAGGTGAAATTTTAGCATTGCCTAGATAAAGACAGTAAGTGATTTTATCATAGAAAACCGAGTTGAAGATTTTCCTTCTGGTTGTGTTTTCTCCTACAGTTTGTGCTGGTATTTTCTTTCCTGTACTAGTTCCCAGAACCTCTTTTCTGCTCTCAATAGCAATGAGAGCCTGAAAGGCCTAGATCAGAGTAAAAATTTTATTGAGGAAGGGGCAATGGAACTTCTGTGTGTGGCCTTGGAAGATCAAAACTGCAAGTTAGAGAAAGTGAGCTGAGTTCCCACATGTTCCCTTTGTTCATGTTCTGCTTGGCATCAGGAAGAGGAGTACATTGGGAGGAGAGAGCAGGAGAGTGGAAACTCTGTGTCTAATCCTGGCTCAGGGTTCACAGTCTTATAACCTTCTCCCTCTCACTGTGCCCTAGGGAGGAACAATGCAGGGGAAGCTTGGTTTGCTAAAGGAATACAAAATAAACTACAGCCTGTTTCTCTTTAACAGCCAAATATCTCATCTATAGGCATGGCTCCCAAATCTATATTATCATTCCTAGTCTTTGGGATCCTGTAAGTATGTTAGGCTCAAGATGTCTCAAGCTAAAACAGAAGTGGTTATCTTTTTAAGAAAATCCACCTCTCTTCCTAAATTCTGTATTTATGTTGGGGATACCATCCTTCTAGTCACTCAGGATTATAGCTTTACTGTTATCCCTCATTCCTCACTTTCTCACCCCATACACATAAATCAATTGCCAAATAATGTAATTTCTACCTTCATATACCGTCCTTTATCCTCTTTCTTACATCTGTTTATATGACTCATCTTTCACATTCATTACTGCAGTAGCAATTTTCTTGAGCAGAATTTTCTTGAGAATATGTTTTCTCATGTTTTGAAAATTTAATTGGTTTTTGCAGACAGATGGAGCTATAGATCCTTGTTATGGGATGGGCAGTGATCCCTTTTCAGCTGTGGACATGTGTCCAGCCTAGATTCTCACCTGAACTTTCCTTTGGAAACACAAAATTTTAGACCAAAAGGTCCAACACCAGGCACTGCTGGATTTTGCCTTTCCTTCTGCCTGTGTGGATCACTAGGTTGGTGTTCTTTTCCGCCATGTTATCTGCTAACTCCACTAAAAAATATGCCAGACTGAATTAGTGCTATTAACATTGTGTTTGGCAGCAAAGAGATCCCTGGATAGATAGATGATGCTGTATCTCCATCTCCACCAGGAAAAGAAAAGCCCTAGGACAAAAAAAAAAAAACAAACAAACCGCTGTGCAGATATTACTTTTTTTCTCTTTGTGGCGCAGTTGGGGGTTAAGTGACTTGCCCAAGGTCACTGGCTAGTTTTTGTATTAAGTGCCTGAAAATGGATTTGAACTCATGTCCTCATGATTACAGGGCTGGTGCTCTAGTTTTCAATGTGCCTCCTAGCTACCCCCATAGATTTCTATATCCAGTCAAGATTGATTAAAAGACATTCTATTCAGGTAACTGAGGTCCTCCAGAGTAGGGAGGAGGAGAAGGAGCTGGAAGGGAGGCAATAGGGGTGGAGTCATATAAATTTCCAGGTTTATGTCCTGGCAGCTTTCTCTTTTTGTACAGGAAAGATCCCATCTCTATTGTGGGCTACAAATGCTCCTTCTCTTTTAGGAGCTCGGGGGCAGTGATTGGAAGGAAATGTAAATGGTACTATGGGACTAATTCTCTGCTTTGATACCTTTAAAAATTAAAAACTGTTTAATTTCATGCAGTGAATATAAGCTATTTTGTCTTTTCTGGTTGCTACTATCTAAGAATTCTCTGATTTTCATAATTGTCTAAGCTTCCTGATCTGATTCTTACCTTCTCTCATTTCTTTGTAAACTTTATGACCTTCAATATTCAGGTCACTTGTATATTTTGAGCTAAAATGATATATATTGTGAAAATTGATATAAATGTAATTTCTGCCCATTTGCTATCCAGTTTTTCCAGTATTTTTTCCCATGGGAACTTCTTCCATGTGTAATTTATCTTCTCATGTCTGCTGAACAGTAATTATTGCCTTTAATTGTTTCTGATTCTTTTTTATTCAGTCTCATCTATTGACATACTTTTCCATTTTCTTATCTAGCACTAAATACTTTTAATCATTCTTGCCTTATGGTGTAATTTAAGGTCTATAAATGCTTTTCTCTTGAAGAGACTGATAGTTTTTAAAGAAACTACCTTCATTCCACTGAATAGGGGATGACAGAAGATGGTGATCATTAAGTGAAATCAGTTTGTAGCATTGTCCAGAGAAAGAAAGGAAGTGACTTAATCACTAAAATGGAATTGACCACTTTCTCTCTGATTACATTTTCTCCCACAGATTGGAGCGTAGTTTTTATTCACCTACATTTTCCCAGAATCTCTTCTCTGCTCTCACTAACAATGAGAGCCTGAAAGACCTAGACCTTAGTGGAAATGTTATTAAGGAGGAGGCAATGAAACTTCTGTGTGAGGCCTTGGAAGATCAAAAGTGTAGGTTGGAGAAACTGAGGTGAGTTCCCACATGTTCCCTTTGTTCATGTTCTGCTTGGCATCAGGAACAGGAGTGCATTTGGAGGAGAGAGCAATATGAACCAAGGAATGGAGAGTGGAAACTGTGTGCATAATCCAGGTTCAGGGTTCACAGTTTTATAACCTTCTCACTCTCACTGTGCCCTAAGGAAGACTATGACAGGGAGTGCTTGGTTTGCTAAAGCAATAGGAAATAAACTAGAGACTGTTTGTGTCTAATAGCCAATTATTGCATCTATGGGCATGGCTCCCAAATCTATATTATCATTCCTAGTCTTTGGTATCCTGTTAGCATATTAGGCTCAATATGTCTAAACAGAAGTGGTTATCTTTTTAATAAAATTAACATCTCCTCCTAACTTACTTATTTCTGTTGGGGATACCATCCTTCTAGTCACCCAGGGTTATATCATTTCTCTTATCCCTCATTTCTTACTTTCTCATACATATAATCAATTGCCAAATAATGTAATTTCTCCCTTCAGATAATGTCCTTTATCCTCTTTCTTACATCTGTTTATATGACTCACCTTTCACCTTCATTATTGCAGTAGCACACTAACTGGTTTCCATACCTCACATCTTTCCCTTCTCTAATCCATCCAGAGGGAAAGTAGGGAGTGGAGGGGAGAAAAAGACAGGAGAGGCAGGAGAGCAGAGGAACAGAAAGGAGGGGCAGAGAAGAGAGAATGAGAGAGGAGGGAAGAGATAATCAAGGAGTTAAATAGGAAACTTAGATGTAGAATATCACTGGAAATCAGGTCACCATCAGTGCAATGTGTTAAGGAAGAAACCAATATAAATCATAAATAATCCTGGTTTTCTACTACTAATTTCCCAGAATGGGCTTCTCCTTTTTATGAGATTCAAGATACTGAGTTTGTAACACAGGCACTAGTTAATATCCAAGAAATCAAAGTAAATATTCTCAAGGTAAATGAAGTGCCAAGTGCAGGTTTCTGCATTAAGCACTGTCTTGGGCCATGGAGAATTTTCTTGTGAGTATGTTTTCTTATTTTTAAAACTTTTATTTGTTTTTGCATACAGATGGAGCTATAGATCCTTGTTGTGGGATAGGCAGCACTCCCCTTTCAGCTGTAGAGGTAGATTCTCACCTGAACTTTTATTTGGGGATACAGAATTTTGGACCAAAGGGTCCAACACCAGGCACTGCTGGATTCTGCCTTTCCTTTTGCCTGTGTGAAACACAGACTTGGTATCTGTTTACCCCCACTAAAGGCATGCCACACTGAATTAGTACTATTAACATTGTGTTTGGCAGCAAAAGGATCTCTGAATAGATGATGCTGTATCTCAGTCTCCATCTGGAAAAGAAAAGCCCTAGGACAACAGAAAAACCTGTGCAGAGATTTCTTTTTTTTTCTTTTGGGAGGCAGATGGGGTTAAGTGACTCACCCAAGGTCACTGGCTAGTTTTTGTGTTTTGCCTGAAGCTGGATTTGAACTCAAGTCCTCCTGATTCCAGGGCTGGTGCTCTTTTCAGCATGCCACCTAGCCATCCTGATACATTTCTATATCCAGTCAATATTGATTTAAAGATATTCTGTTCAGGTAACTGAAGTCCTCCAGAGTAGGGAGAAGAAGAAGGAGCTGGGAGGAAGAGGGGGTAGAGTAATATAAATTTCCAGGTTTGTGTCCTGGCAGCTTTCTCTTTTTGTACAAGAAAGAACCCATCTCTAGTTTGTGCTACAAATGCTCCTTCTCTTTTAGGATCTCTGGGGCAGTGATTGGAAGGAATAGTAAATGGTAATGTGGGACCAATTCTCTGCTTTGAAATCTTTAAAAATTAAAAACTGTTCAATTTCATGTAGTGAATATGAGCCATATTGTCTTTTCTGGTTGCCACTATCTAAGAATTCTCTGCTTTTCATAATTGTCTAAGCTTCCTGATCTGATTCTTATCTCTTCTTATTTTTTTAACTTTATGATGTTCAGTATTCAGGTCATTTGTATATTTTGAGCTAATAATGATATATGTTCTGAATATTGATGTAAATCTAATTTCTGCCCAATGCTATCCAGTTTTTCCAGTCTTTTTTTCCCATAGGAACTTCTTCCATGTGTAATTTATCTTCTCATGTCTGCTGAACAGTAATTATTGCCTTTAATTGTTTCTGATTCCTTTTTATTCAATCTGGTCTTTTGAAATACTTTTTGATTTCCTTATCTCGTAGTAAATACTTTTAATCATTCTTGCCTTATGGTGTAATTTGAGGTCTATAAATGCTTTTCTCTTGAAGAGACTGATAATTTTTAAAGAAACTACATTCATTGTAGTTGGAGATGATAGAGGATGGTGATCATAAATTGGAGATGATAGAGGATGGTGATCATAAAGTGAATGAGTTTGTAGCATTGTCCAGAGAAAGAAAGGAAGTGACTTAATCACTAAAAAGGAATTGACCACTTTTTCCTCTGATTACATTTTCTCCCACAGATTGCAGTGTTGTTTTCTTTCACTTACTTGTTCCCACAACCTCTTCTCTGCTCTCAATAACAATGAGAGCCTGAAAGACCTAGATCTTAGTGGGAATGTTATTGAGGAGGAGGCAATGAAACGTCTGTGTGTGGCCTTGGAAGATCAAAAGTGTAGGTTGGAGAAACTGAGGTGAGTTCCCACATGTTCCCTTTGTTCATGTTCTGCTTGGCATCAGGAACAGGAGTGCATTTGGAGGAGAGAGCAACATGAACCAAGGAATTGAAAGTGGAAACTGTGCCTAATCCAGGTTCAGGGTTCACAGTTTTATAACCTTCTCACTCTCACTGTGCCCTAAGGAAGAATATGACAGGGAATGCTTGGTTTGATAAAGGAATAGGAAATAAACTACAGACTGTTTGTGTCTAATAGCCAATTATTGCATCTATGGGCATGGCTCCCAAATCTATATTATCATTCCTAGTCTTTGGTATCCTGTTAGCATGTTAGGCTCAATATGTTTATATAGAACTGTTTTTTTTTTAAAATAAAATCCACATCTTTTCCTAAATTCTGTATTTATGTTGGGGATACCATCCTTCTAGTCACCCAGGGTTATATCATTACTGTTATCCCTCATTCCTCACTTTCTCACCCCATACACATAATTAATTGCCAAATAATGTAATTTCTCCCTTCAGATAATGTCCTTTATCCTCTTTCTTATATCTGTTTATATGACTCACCTTTCACCTTCATTATGCAGTATCCCATTAACTGTTTTCCATACCTCACATCTTTCACCTCTCTAATCCATCCAGAGGAGGCAGGAGAGGAGGGGAGCAGAAAGGAGGGGCAGAGAAGAGAGAATGAGAGAGGAGAGAAGAGATAGTCAAGGAGCTACATAGGAAACTTAGATGTAGAATATCACTGGAAATCAGGTTACCATCACTGCAGTGGATTAAGGGAGAACAATAAACAATCCTGGTTTTCTACTACTAATTTCCCAGAATGGGCTTCTCCTTTATATGAGACTCAAGATGATGAGTTTGTAACACAGGCACTAGTTAATATCCAAGAAATCAAAGTAAATATTCTCAAGCTGAATGAAGCGATGAGAGCAGGTTTCTGCATTAAGCACTGTCCTGGGCCATGGAGAATTTTCTTGTGAGTATGTTTTCTTATGTTTTGAAAATTTAATTGGTTTTTGCAGACAGATGGAGCTATAGATCCTTGTTATGGGGTGGGCAGTGATCCCTTTTCAACTGTGGACATGTGTCCAGCCTAGATTCTTACCTGAACTTTCCTTTGGAAACACAAAATTTTAGACCAAAGGGTCCAACACCAGGCACTGCTGGATTTTGCCTTTCCTTCTGCCTGTGTGGATCCCTAGGTTGGTGTTCTTTTCCACCAAGTTATCTGTTAACCCCACTAAAGGAATGGAGGACTGAATTAGTATTATTTCCATTGTGTTTGGCAGCAAAGAGATCCCTGGATAGATAGATGATGCTGTATCTCCATCTCCACCAGGAAAAGAAAAGCCCTAGGACAAAAAAAAAAAACAAAAAAAACTTGTGCAGATATTACTTTTTTTTTCTCTTTTGGGGGCAGTTGAGGTTAAGTGACTTGCCTAAACTCACTGGCTAGCTTTTGTGTTAAGTGCCTGAGTCCAGATTTGCACTCTTGTACTCCTGATTGCTGGGCTGGTGCTCTATTCATTGGGCCAACCTGCCATCCTCATAGATTCCTATATCCAGTCAAGATTGATTAAAAGATATTCTGGGGGGGAGGGAGGGGCTAGGTGACGCAGTGAGTAGAGCATCGGCCCTGGAGTCAGAAGGACCTGAGTTTGGATCCGGCATCAGACACTTCACACTCACAAACAAAAAAAAACCTAGCCATGTAACCTTGGGCAAGTTACTTAACCCCAATTGCCCTCCAAAAAAAAAAAAAGATATTTTGTTCAGGTAACTGAGGTCCTCCAGAGTAGGGAGGAGGAGAAGGAGCTGGAAGGGAGGCAATAGGGGTGGAGTCATATAAATTTCCAGGTTTATGTCCTGGCAGCTTTCTCTTTTTGTACAGGAAAGACCCCATCTCTATTGTGGACTACAAATACTCCTTCTGTTTTAGGAGCTCGGGGGCAGTGATGGGAAGGAAAAGTAAATGGTAATGTGGGACCAATTCTCTGCTTTGAAATCTTTAAATATCAAAAACTTTTCAATTTTGTGTCATGAATTTGAGCTATTTTGTCTTTTCAGGTTGCTACTATCTAAGAATTCTCTGCTTTTTTATAATTGTCTAAGCTTCCTGATCTGATTCTTATCTCCTCTTATTTTTTTTAAACTTTATGACCTTCAGTATTCAGGTCACTTGTACATTTTCAGCTAACAATGATATATGTTGTGAATAGTGATGTAAATCTAATTTCTGCCCAAGTGCTATCCAGTTTGTCCAGTCTTTTTTTTTTTCATAGGAACTTCTTCTGTGTGTAATTTATCTTCTCATGTCTACTGAACAGTAATTGTTGCCTTTTCTTGTTTCTAATTCTTTTTTATTCAGTCTCATCTATTGATATACTTTTCCATTTTCTTATCTAGTACTAAATACTTTTAATCATTCTTGCCTTGTGATGTAATTTGAGGTCTATAAATGCTTTTCTCTTGAAGAGACTGATAATTTTTAAAGAAACTACATTCATTCCACTAAATTGGAGATGATGGGATGATGATGATGATGATCATAAAGGGAATGAGCTTGTAGCATCGTCCAGAGAAAGAAAGGAAGTGACTTAATCACTAAAAATGAATTGACCACTTTCTCTCTGATTGCATTTTCTCCCACAGATTTCAGCGTTGTTTTCTTTCACCTACATGTTCCCACAACCTCTTCTCTGCTCTCAATAACAATGAGAGCCTGAGATACCTAGACCTTAGTGGAAATGTTATTAAGGAGGGGGCAATGAAACGTCTGTGTGTGGCCTTGGAAGATCAGAAGTGTAGACTGGAGAAACTGAGGTGAGTTCCCACATGTTCCGTTTGTTGATGTTCTGCTTGACATCAGGAAGAGGATTGTATTAGGAGGAGAGAGCAATATGAACCAAGGAATCCAGGTTCAGGGTTCACAGTCTTATAACTTTCTCCCTCTCACTGTGCCCTAAGGAGGAACATGACACATCTTATCTCCCAATTACAAGCAAAAGAGTATTAATAATAGTATTTTTATATATTTGAAACATTTAATTTTAAGACCTCGAATTTCAGATCCATTCCCTTCCTCCCTTGTCACCCATTCCCTCTGGGAAGATAAGTAATTCAGTATATGTTGTACATGTCTAGCTATGCAAAACATTACCATAGTAGATATATTGTACAAAGCTGTTTGTAATTCCCTCCCACCCATCCCACCCCCCACCTGGTCCATTCCCTACTTGATCTTGTCCCTCTTCTATAGTGGGTACTTCCAACCTCCTCTCCCCCCAAGAATGCCCTCCCATCCATCATCCCTCCTCTCATCCCCCTTCCCCCTATTCTGCTTCAGGGTGAGATATCCCATTTAGTATGTATGTCATTCTCTCCCTGAACCAAATTCAATGAGAAAGTGGTTTCGTCTTTTTGCGTTCCTATTCTTCCCCTCCCCTACAGCCACTTCCCCTTGCTTCTTCTACGTGAGATAGTTTACCCTACCCTGTCTCTCCCCATCTCCTCTTGCCACTGGCCTCTCTCACCTCATAATTTCACCCCTTAAGTATCATCCCTTCCCAACAAATTCAACCTATGCCTTCTATCCATGTAGAACTGTAAAACATATACACACACATTCACATATGCATTCAAATGACCATACACCCTTCTTCCATTATTTTCATACTGAGAGGGGTTTCATCAGTCACAGTTATTGTTTTTCCATGTAGGAATGTAAATAGGTCAACTTTGATATGTTCCTTTTGATTTCTTTTCCCTGATTACCTTCTCAAGCATCTCTTGCTTCTTGTGTCTGAATGTCAAATTTTCTATTCAATTCTGGTTTTTTCCTCAAGAATGCTTGAAAGTCCTCTATTTCACTGAATGACCATATTTTCCCCTGAAACAAAATGCTCAGTTTAGCTGGGTAGGTGACCCTGGGGTTCAGTCCTAGCTCTTTTGCCCTCTGGAATATCATATTCCATGCCCTTCAATCCCTCAGTGTAGAAGCTGCCAGGTCCTGTGCTATTCTGATTGTGTTTCCACAATATTGAAATTGTTTCTTCCTGGCTGCTTGTGGTATTTTCTCCTTGATCTGGGGATTCTGGAACCTGGCTATAATATTCCTGGGAGTTTTCTTTTTGGGATCTTTTTCAGGAGGTGATCTGTGGATTCTTTCAACCTCTATTTTGCCCTCTGGATCTAAAACATCAGGGCAATTTTCCTTGAGAATTTCTTGAAGGGTGATTTCTAGGTTCTTTCTTTGATCATGGCTTTCAGGTAGTCCAATAATTTTTAAATTGTCCCTCCTAGATCTATTTTCCAGGTCAGTGGTTTTTCCCATGAGATATTTCACATTGCCTTCTAATCTTTCATTTGTTTGGATCTGCTTAACAGCATCTTGATTTCTCATAGTCACTAGCTTCCATTTGCTCCAGTCTAACACTGAAGGAATGCATCTCCTCAGTGAGCTTTTGAGATTCTTTTTCCATCTGGCAAATTCGGCTTTTTAAGGCATTCTTCTCCTCATTGCCCTTTTGCGCCTCCTTTGCCATTTGAGTTAGTCTGTTTTTTAAGGTGTTGTTTTCTTCAGTCAGGCTGTTGACTCTCATTTCATACTTTTCCTGCATTCCTCTCATTTCTCTTCCCAAATTTTCCTCCCCTTCACTTATTTGATTTTTAAGGTCCTTCTTAAGGTCCTCTGTGACCTGTAACCCGCTCATATTTTCCTTTGGGATTTTTGGAGCAGGACTTCTGACCTCACAGTCCTCCTCCCATTCTATGCTTCAATCCTCTTTGCCCCCAAAATATCATTTTTCCATTTAATTTGTTTCCTTTGCCTTGGCATGTTGCCATTTAACTACTTGACTTTTGGGCTTGTTGCCCCAGTATGACTCTGCCACCAGACAGGGGAACTTTCGTTCCAAACATGTCGGGGGGCAACTTCCATTTCTGGTAAGCTGGATATCCACCCCATGACCTCGCCCCCAGACCACAATCCAGATCCAGGGAGGTTAAAGCAAGAGCGATTACCCCCCAAGACTGATCGCTGGATCTCCCTACGGTTCACAGGCCAGGAGCTGGAGCTGCCACTGAAAACTACAAAATGCCGTGTCTCCTCAGTGGCTTCTAGACCCCAGGGGAGGAAGCAGATGCGTTCCCCAAATACTGGTCCCAGAGTCCATAGGGCACTAACCTCTCACTTTGTCTTAGGCATGTCTCTGTTGATACTTCTGGAATCACCACCGCAGCTGGTCTTCTGGGGTCCCTCCAGCCGGCTGCTGGCCTGGCCACTCTGGGGCTAAAACTGAGCCTCAGGCGTACCTGGGCTTGGCTCTCGGAGCGCTGCCCGCTGCACTGCAGGCTCCCAGAGAGGTGGCTGGTCCTTCCTGCAGGGCTGCTTGGCTGTCCTCAGCGGGAGGTTAGCTTCTCTGTGTCGTTCTGTGGGTGCTGGGGCTCCAGAAGTTGTTCAGAGTCCCCTTTTACATAATTTGGAGGTAATCTGGGGGAAGAGTGCCTTGGACATGCTCTTTCTACTCCACCATCTTGGCTCCGCCTCTCTCATTTTTTAAAAAACTTTATTCCTTCACTATTCAGGTCACTTGTACATTTTGAGCTAATAATGATATACATTGTGAATATTGATGTAAATCTAACTTCTGCCCAAGTGCTATCCAGTTTTTTCCCCGTATTTTTTTTCCACAGGAACTTTTTTCGTGTGTAATTTATCTTCTCATGTCTGTTGAACAGTAATTATTGGCTTTATTTTTTTCTGATTCTTTTTTATTCAGTCTGGTCTACTGAAATACTTTTCGATTTCCTTATCTAGTACTAAATACTTTTAATCATTCTTGCCTTATGGTGTAATTTGAGGTCTATAAATGCTTTTCTCTTGAAGAGACTGATAATTTTTAAAGAAACTACATTCATTCCACTGAATAGGAGATGACAGCAGATGATAATCATAAAGTAAAATGAGTTTGTAGAATTGTCCAGAGAAAGAAAGGAAGTGACTTAATCACTAAAAAGGAATTGACCACATTTTCTCTGATTACATTTTCTCCCACAGTTTTCGGCGTTGTTTTCGTTCACCTACATGTTTCCAGAATCTCTTCTCTGCTCTTACTAACAATGAGAGCCTGAAAGACCTAGATCTTAGTGGAAATGTTATTGAGGAGAAGGCAATGAAACATCTGTGTGTGGCATTGGAAGATCAAAAGTGTAGGTTGGAGAAACTGAGGTAAGTTCCCACATGTTCCCTTTGTTCTTGTTCTGCTTGGCATCAGGAAGGGGAGTACGATGGGGCTAGAGAGCAACATGAACCAAGGAATTGAGAGTGGAAACTGTGTGCCTAATCCAGGTTCAGGATTCACAGTCTTATAACCTTTTGCCTCTCAGTGTGCCCTAAGGAGGAACATTACAAGGGGAGATTGATTTGCTAAAGGAATAGGAAATAAACTAGAGCCTGTTTCTGTCTAATAGCCAATTATTGCATCTATGGGCATGGCTCCCAAATTTATATTATCATTCCTAGTCTTTGGTATCCTGTAAGCATGTTAGGCTCAATATGTCTAAACAGACTTTTTTTTACAAAATCCACATTTAATAAAATCCTAACTTCTGTATTTATGTTGGGGATACCATCCTTCTAGTCACTCAGGATCATAGCTTTACAGTTATCCCTCATTCCTCACTTCCTCACCCCATACACATAATCAATTGCCAAATAATGTAATTTCTTCCTCCAGTGAATCTCCTTTATCTTCTTTCTTATCTCTGTTCATGCGACTCACCTTCTAGTTCATACCATCATCACCTTTCACCTTCGTTATTACAGTAGCCCACTAACTGATTTCCATACCTCATGTCTTTCCTTTCTCTAATCCATCTAAAGGGAGAGAAGCAAGGGGAAGGTAGAGAAGAGAGTGAAATAAGGAGGGGAGGGGAGCAGCATGGAGGGGTAGAGAGAGGAGAGAAGTCATAGGAAGGGAGATGGAGAGGAACTCAGTTGTAGAATGTCACTGGAAATCAAGCCACAATCAGTGCTGTGGGTTTAGGGAAAAACCAACAGAGATCACAAACAATCTTGGTTTTCTAATCCTAATTTCTCAGAATGGCCTTTTCCTTTATGTGAGACTCAAGATGCTAAGTTCGTAACACAGGCACTAGTTAACATCCAAGAAATCAAAGTAGATATTCTCTAGCTGAGTGCAGATTTCTGCAATAAGCACTGTCCTGGGGCATGGAGCATTTTCTTGTGGCTATGTTTTCTTATATGTTGTATCTTTTACTAAGCTTTCTGCAGCCAGATAGAACTATGGATCCTTCTTTTGGGATATCTAGTGTTCCCTTTACAGCTGTGGGCATGTGTCCAGCCTAGATTATCACCTGAAATTTTAGTTGGGGATACAGAATTTTGGAACAAAGTGTCCAACACCAGGTACTGCTGGATTTTGCCTTTTCTTCTGCCTGTGTGGAATCTAAGTTGGTGTTCTTTTCCACCATTTATATGTTAACCCCACTGAAGGCATACCAGACTGAATTAGTGCTATTTGCATTGTGTTTGCCAGAAAAGACATCCCTCAGTCGATAATAGTATAGTAGCTTCATCTTTGCCAAGAAAAAAGCAAGAAAAAAAAAAAAAACTTGTGCACAGATTTCTATATCCAACTAAGATTAGGTAAAGGATATTCTGTTGAATTAACTGACATCCTGCCGAATGGTAGAAGGAAAAGGATCTCTGAGAGAGGCAGGAGGGGTGGAGTCATGTCAATTTCCAAGTTTGTGTCCAGCGGCTTTCAATTTTTGTACAGGAAAGATCCCATTCATTGGTGTTCTACTAATTCTTCTCTTTTAGGAACTCTGGGGCAATGATTGGAAGGGAAGTAAACAGTACTATAGTGCCATTGCCCTACTTTGAAATCTTTAAGATTTAAAAGGTTTTCAATTTCATGTAATGTGTATGAGCTATTTTGTTTTTGTTGCAGCCACTGTCTGTGAATTCTTTCCATTCATAATTGTCTAATGTTCCTGATATAATGCTCTTCTCTCTTTTTCTTTTTTTTCTGCATTAAGACATACAACAATAAGTCCAGATGTAGATTTTGAGCTAATTATGGCATATGTTATAAATGTTAGTCTAAACTTAATTTCCACCAAAATGCTTTCCAATTCTTCCAGAATTTTTTTTCTTTAGGAAGTTCTTTCCTGAGTAATTTATGATCTCATGTTTGTTGAAGACTAAATGAGATTTTTTCTTTCTAATTCTTTCTTAATTAATCTTGTCTTTTTGCATACTTTTTTATTTTTAAGCTGGTACTTAGTTGTTTTGATGATTCTTATGTTATAGTATAATTTGATGTTTATAAATGTCGTTTTCCGGAAGAGACTGACCATTTTTTACTTTTATTTATTTATTTAGTATTTTTTTTCCACTTACATGGAAAAACTATTTTTTATAGTGAACTATCTACTTATTCAGCAGTAAAGTAAAGCAAAACATTCACAAAAACCAAAGTACAGCATTCACAATGTTATAACATAAAACCTTATCCTTAAAGTGGCCACATAGTTTCCACCAAAGTGGCCACATAGTTTTAATGTTTAAAAGATATCATTCAGCTTCTACTTCTGGTGAACACCAAATGGCAGACGACACTGGTGCTGCAGGAGGTGAGGGAGGTCCAGGGGCCCCAGCATTGGGAGGCCAGGGAGGCTTCCACAGTGGCTTCGGCAGTGGGGGCCGAGGTCAAGGCCAGGACCGTGGTCAAGGCCATGGCGGTGGCTGTGGGGCTCGGGGGAGGAAGGGCTGAAGACAAGGAGTGGGTTCTTGTCACTAAGCTGGGCCGGTTAGTCAAGGACATGAAGATCAAGTCTTTGGAAGAGATCTATGTTTTCTTGCTTCCTATCAAGGAGACTGAGGTCATAGATTTCTTCCTGGGATCTTCGTTGAAAGATGAGATTTTGAAGATCATGCCTGTTCAGAAACAAACTAGAGCTGGACAATGTACTAGGTTCAAAGCTTTTGTGGCCATTGGTGACTACAATGGCCATGTTGGTCTGGGTGTCAAGTGCTCCAAGGAAGTGGCCACAGCTATTCGTGGTGCTATCATTCTGGCCAAGCTGTCCATCGTTCCTGTGAGACATGGCTACTAGGAGAACAAAATTGGCAAGCCTCACACAGTACCCTGCAAGGTCACTGGGTGAAGTGGGTTGGTTCTAGTGTGCCTGATCCCCGCCCCTAGAGGAACTGGCATTGTCTCAGCTCCTGTGTCTAAAAAGCTCCTGATGATGGCTGGAATTGATGACTGCTACACTTCTGCAAGAGGCTGTACTGCCACTCTGGGCAACTTCGCTAAAGCTACCTTTGATGCCATCTCCAAAACATACAGCTATGTAACCCCAGACCTGTGAAAGGAGACTGTGTTCACTAAGTCTCCTTATCAGGAATTCATCGACCATCTTGTGAAGACTCACACTCGAGTGTCTGTCCAGAGGACCCAAGCAGCTGCTATGGCAACCACATAGATGTTTTTTTTTTTAAACAAATAAATTGAACTATACCTGAAAAAAAAATAAACAAAAGATATCATTCAGTAAGTCCTTAACTCAGTCATCCTTAAGGAGCAAGCCTCCTTAAGGGACATAAAGTACAAAAGTCAAAGTTCTCTACCCCTAGGTCACATTGTCTTATTCTCTCAGTCAAAAAGTCTTCTTTCTTCTTAATTGGAGATTAATTTCCTGTCATCCTTAACTTAAGCATCCTTAAGAGGTACAAGGTATGAAGTACAAAGTTCTCCCACCCCTAAGCCACAGTAAATCATGATCTTCTCAGTCAGCACTAAGGACCCAAGGAGAAGTCTTTTCATCTTGACTTGAGGCTGGCTCTCAGATTCCATGCTTCCTCTTCCATGATTCCAGTTGCTATCTGAATCTACCCAACTATCAACTGGGTTCAAAGGTAGGTAGCTTACAGCTCCGAGTCTAGCTACTTGTCCAGTTCCTCATTCAGTTCCCATTCCATATTGAAGCTCACAGTGGCCAGTTCACCTAAAGTCCTTCACAGTTTCTGTTCCTGGGAAAACAAAGCTTAACAGAGCTAAAACAACATTCATGCACATTGCCAGCACCATTATTAATTCAGTATATGCTTGTGAAATCAACAAAGACCTACAAACAAGGTCCAAGAGGTCAACACAAATCATCAATAAAGTCCCAGGACCCCCAAACCCTTCTCTAGGACTTCTGTAAACAGACAACCAGAAAATCCTCTTTCAGGGCTTCCAGGAAGGTCACAGGGCTGCTGTACAAAGTATTACAAACAAAAATCAACACAGACAAACAGAGTGCCAGGATACCACAAGTTTTCTCCTTCTCAACTCTGCCACCACAGGTGTTCTCTTCTCAGTTCTACTTCTTCCCAGCTTGGTCTTCTACTTATATATGGTTATGAAGTTCCTCCCTCTTCTGCTCCTTCCTGTTGCATCAGCAACAGGGGTTCACAAGTTCTGGGTTTCACAAATTATGGGGTTCACAAGTTCTGTTTTTTTTTTTAATTTTTTTATTTTAGTTTACAACATTCATGTCCAGAAGATTTTGAGTCACACGTTTTCTCCCCATCTTTCCTCTACCTACCACCCCAAAACAGTGATCCCACTGAATATCCCCTCCCCCAATCTGCTCTCTCCTATATCCTCCCCTATCCCCAACCCAATTTTCCAGTAGGGCAAGATGGATCTCTATACCACAATGCCTGTATATCTTATTTCCTGGTTGCATGTCAAAAAAAAAATAATAATAACAATAAATTTTTTAAGCATTTGATCTTAAAACTTTGTATTCCATATTTTTCCCTTCTTCCCTCATAGTTCACCCTTACTGGGAAGATAAGCAATTCAATATAGGTTGTACATGTGTAGTTATGCAAAATATTTCCACAGGGGATATATTGTGAAAAACTGACTATATTTACCTCCATTCTATTCCACCCCCCCACTCATATTTTATACTCTGACCCTGTCCCTTTTCAAAAGTGTGTTCTTCTAACTACCCTACACCCCAATCTGCCTTCCCTTCTATCATCCTCCCTCTTATCCCCTTCCCCCCTACTTTCCTGTAGGGTAAGATACCCAAGTTAGTGTGTATGTTATCCCCTCCTTAAGCCAAATTCAATGAAAGTAAGGTTGACCCATTCCCTTTTGCCTTTCTGTTCTTCCCCTCCATTGTAACATTTTTCTCTTGCCTCTTTTATATGAAATAATTTACCTTATTCTGTCTCTCCCCATCTCCTCTCATTATATTGCTCTCACCTCTTAATTTTATTTTCTAGATATCATCCTTTCCTATTCAACTGATCCTGTGCCCTCTGTCTATGTATACATGCATACATATGCACACACTCACATGTGTATTTATATGCACATATACACTCCCATATGATCAAATATATGTATATGTGTGCATATATATGTATACATATATATATGTATATATGTATATGTATACATATATATGTATACATATATATGTATATGTATACACACACACGTTTATATTCCTTTCAACTATCCTCATACTGAGGAAAGTTTCTTAAGTTACAATGATTGTTTTTCCATGTAGGAATGTAAATAGTTCAACTTGGATAAGTTCTTTATGATTTCTTTTCCCTGTTTACCTTCTCATGCTTCTCTTGCTTCTTGTATTCGAGTGTCAACTTTTCTATTCATCTCAGTTTTTTTTTCATCAAAAATGCTTTAAAGTCCTCTATTTCATTGAATTACCATATTTTCTCCTGAAACATTATGCTCAGTTTTGCTGGGTAGGTGATTCTTGGTTTTAATCCTAGCTCCTTTCCCTCTGGAATATCATTTTCCAAACCCTTTCAATTCTTTAAGGTAGAAGGTGCTAGATCTTGTGTTATCCTGATTGTATTTCCATAATATTCAAATTGTATCTTCTTGGCTGATTGTAATATTTTCTCCTTGAGCTGGGAACTCTGGAATTTGGTTATAATATTCCTAGGAGTTTTCTTTTTTGATCTTTTTCAAGAGGTTATTGGTGAATTCTTTAATTTCTATTTTTCCGTCTGGTTCTAAAAGGAAAAACTATTTTTAACATTCATTTTTATACCTTTGAGTTCCAGATTCTCTTCCTCCCTCTCTCCCCACCTCCACATCCCTCACTGAGAAGGCAATCAATTTGATATTGTTTATTCATGTGTAGTCTTGCAAAACACTTCCATAAGAGTCACCTTGTAAAAGAAACAGACAAAAACAAACAACATTAAAAACAATAAAGTAAAAAAATAAGGTTACTTCAATCTGCATTCAGACACCATCAATTCTTCCTCTTGGAATGGATAACCTTTTCCATTATATGTCATTTAAAGTTGTGTTGGATAGTTGTATTGTTGAGTATTGCTAAGTCATTCACAGCTGATCATCCTACAATACTGCTGTTACTTTGTAGATAGCACATTAAGCTATGCATCAGCTCATATAAGTCTTTCCAGGTTTCTCTGAGAGTATTATGATAAGCCTTTCCTATACTATAGTATAGTATTCCATCATAATCACATGCCACAAATTGTTCAGCCATTCTCCAATTCATGGGCACCTCCTCAATTTCTAATCCTTTCCCCCAGAAAAGAGCTGCTGTAAATATGTTTGTACGTATAGGCCCCTTTCCTTTTCCTTTTTGCTTTTTTAAAAATTTCTTTTGTGATACAGATGTAGTAGTGGTATTGTAAGGTCAAAGTGTATCCATGGTTTTATAGCCCTTTGGGCATAGCTCCAAATTGCTCTATAGAATGACTGAATCACTTCAGAACTCCACAAGCAGTACATTAAAGTCACATTTTTCCCACATTACCTCCAACATTGGTCATTTACCTTTGCTGTCCTATTACACAATCCAATAGGTATGAGGTAGTACCTCAGAATTGTTTTTATTTGCATTTTTCTAATAAATAGTGAGTTAGAATACTTTTTCATATATCTCTAGATAGTTTTTTAAAATTTATTTATTTATTTATTTATTTTTAAACAAATGCTTTATTAACTTCTGTTTTACATCATTCATTTCTGCCAGATTTTGAGTTACAATCATTTTCCCCCCATTATTCCCCTACCCAACCTCCCAGAAGAGTAATCCCACAAGATATCGCTTCCTCCAATCTGCTCTCTCCCATACCTTCTCCCATACCCCCTTCGACTTTTCCATTAGAGGAAGGTGAGTCTTTGTGTCCCAATGCCTGCACATCTTATCTCCCAATTACAAGCAAAAGAGTATTAATAATAGTATTTATATATATTTGAAACATTTAATGTTACGACCTCGAATTACAGATCCATTTCCTTCCTCCCTTGTCACCCATTCCCTCTTGGGAGATAAGTAATTCAGTATATGTTGTACATGTCTAGCTATGCAAAACATTATCATAGTAGATATATTGTACAAGGCTGCTTATAATTCCCTCCCTCATCCCACCCCCCACCTGGTCCATTCCCTACATGATCCTGTCCCTCTTCTATAGTGGGTACTTCCAACCTCCCCTCACCCCAAGGATGCCCTCCCATCCATCATCCCTTCTCTCATCCCCCTTCCCCCTATCCTGCTGCAGGTTGAGATATCCCATTTAGTATGTATGTCATTTTCTCCCTGAACCAAATTCAATGTGAATGTGGTTTTGCCTTTTTAGCCTTCCTTATTCTCCTCCTCCTTTGCAACCACTTCCCCTTGCTTCTTCTGCATGAGATAGTTTACCCTACCCTGTTTCTCACTCCTCTTTCCACTTTCCTCTCTCACCTCATAATTTCATCCCTTGAGTATTCTCCCTTCCCAACAAATTCAACTTATGCCCTCTATCCATAACTGTAACCATATACACACACATTCACATATGTATTCATATGACCACACCCCCTTCTTCCATTATTTTCATAGTGAGAAAGATATCATCAGTCACAGTTATTGCTTTTCCATATAGGAATGTAAATAGTTCAACTTTGATAAGTTCCTTTTGATTTCTTTTCCCCGATCACCTTCTCAGGCATCTCTTGCTTCTTGTGTCTGGATGTCAAATTTTCTATTCAATTCTGGTTTTTTCCTCAAGAATGCTTGAAAGTCCTCTATTCCACTGAATGACCATATTTTCCCCTGAAACAAAATATTCAGTTTTGCTGGGTAGGTGACCCTGGGGTTCATTCCCAGTTCTTTTGCCCTCTGGAATATCATATTCCATGCCCTTCGATCCCTCAGTGTAGAAGCTGCCAGGTCCTGGACTATTCTGATTGTGTTTCCACAATATTGAAATTGTTTCTTCCTGGTTGCTTGGAGTATTTTCTCCTTGATCTGGGGATTCTGGAACCTGGCTATAATATTCCTGGGAGTTTTCTTTTTGGGATCTTTTTCAGGAGGTGATTTGTGGATTCTTTCAACCTCTGTTTTGCCCTCTGGATCTAAAACATCAGGGCAATTTTCCTTGAGAATTTCTTGAAGGGTGATTTCTAGGTTCTTTCTTTGATCATGGCTTTCAGGTAGTCCAATAATTTTTACATTGTCTCTCCTGGATCTATTTTCCAGGTCAGTGGTTTTTCCCATGAGATATTTCACATTGCCTTCTACTTTTTCATTTGTTTGGATCTGCTTAACAGCAGCTTGATTTCTCATAAAGTCATTAGCTTCCATTTGCTCCAGTCTAACTCTGAAGGAATGAATCTCCTCAGTGAACTTTTGAGATTCTTTTTCATCTGGCAAATTCGACTTTTTAAGGCATTCTTCTCCTCATTGCCCTTTTGGGCCTCCTTTGCCATTTGAGTTAGTCTATTTTTTAAGGTGTTGTTTTCCTCAGTCAGGCTGTTGACCCTCATTTCATACTTTTCCTGCATCCTTCTCATTTCTCTTTTGAATTTTTCCTCCACTTCTCTTATTTGATTTTTAAAGTCCTTCTTAAGGTCCTCTATGGCCTGCAACCCGCTCATGGTTTCCTCTGGGGCTTTTGGAGCAGGACTTCTGACCTCACAGTCCTTTTCCTGCTCTATGCCCCAAAATAGGAGTCTAGGGTTGCATTTTTCTGTTTCCTTTGCCTTGGCATGTTGCCACTTAATTACTTGACTTTTGGGCTTGTTGCCACACTATGGCTTTAAGGTCAGCTAGAGGAATTTTCGTCCCGAACGTGTGGGGGGCAACTTCCGTTTCTGGCAAGCTATAAACCCACCCACAACTTCCACCCTAGATCACTATCCAGATCCAGGGAGGTTAAAGCAAGAGCGATTACCCCCCAAGACTGATCGCTGGATCTCCCCACGATTTGTAGGCTGGGAGCCGGAAATGCCTCTGAAAACTACACAGTGGCGTGTCTCCTCAGCAGCTTCTAGCCCCCAGGGGAGGGAGCTGACGCATTCCCAAATACAGGTCCCAAAGTCCATAGGACACTAACCTCTTACTTTGTCCTAGGCAAGTCTATGTTGATAATTCTGGAATCTCCACAGTTCCTGGTGTTCTGGGGTTCCTCCAGCTGGCTGCTGGCCCTGCCGCCCTGGGGCTAAAACCTCGGCTCATGCGGACCTGGGCTCGGCTCGGCTCCTGCGCTCTGCGCGCTGCACACTGCCAGGTCCCAGACCACTGCGCTGGTCCTTCCTGCAGGGCTGCTGGGCTGTCCTCAGCGGGAGGTTAGCTTCTCTGTGTCGTTCTGTGGGTGCTGGGGCTACATAAGTTGTTCAGAGTCCCCTTTTACATAGTTTGGGGCGAATCTGGGGGCAGAGTGGCTTGGATGAGCTGTTTCTCCTCCGCCATCTTGGCTCCGCCTCTAGATAGTTTTTTTTACTTCATCTGAAAACTGATCATATCTTTTGATCATTTATCAATTGGAGAATGGCTCTCATTTTTATAAATTTGATTCAGCTCTCTACATGTTTGAGAAATGAAGCTTTTATCAGAAAAATTTGCTTCTAGATTTTTTTCACAATTACTATTCCTAATTGTATTCCCCTCTCTCCTTCACCCACTCTTTCTATTCTATTCTCTCTCTCCTTCACCCTGTCCCTCATCAAAAGTGTTTTGCTTCTGACTACCCCTTTTATCAATCTGCCCGTCCATTCTATCACCACCCCCATCTTAGTCTCTTCCTCCCTACTTTCCTATAGGGTAAGACAGATTTCTATATCCAATTGAGTGTGTATGTTATTCCCTCTTTGAGCCAATTCTGATAAAAAATAAGGTGCACTAACTCCCCATCAATTCCCCCTTCTTCCCATCCATTGTAAAAGTTTTGCCTTCCCTCTTTTATGTGATATAATTTACACCATTCTACCTCTCTTTTTCTTTCTCCCTTTACATTCCTCTCCCACTCCTTAATTTTATTTTTGGATATCACCCTTTCATATCCAACTCACACCTGTGACCTCTGTCTATATATACTCTTTCTAACAACCCTAATAATGAGAAAGGTCTTATGAGTTATAAACATCATCTTCCCATGTAGGAGTGTAACAGTTTAATAAGTCCCTTATGATTTGTCTTTCCTGTTAACCTTTTTAAGCTTCACTGGAATCTTGAATTTGAAAGTCAAATTTTCTATTCTGCTCTGATCTTTTCTGAAGAATACTTGAAATTCTTCTATCTCATTAAATATCCATTTTTCCCCTTGAAGTATTACTCTCAGTTTTGCTGGGTAGATGATTCATGTTTGTAGTCCTAGGTCCTTTGCTCTCCATAATAGCATATTACAAACCTCTGATTAATGTAGAAATTGTTAAATCTTGTGTTATCCTGATTGTGGATCAAAGATAGTTGAATTTCTTCTTTCTGGCTGTTTACAGTTTCTCCCCTTGACCTGGGAACTCTGGAATTTGGCTACAATATTCCTGACCATTTTGATTTTGGGATCTCCTTCACGACATGATTGCTGGATTCTTTTGATTTCTATTTTACCCTCTTGTTCTAGAATATCAGGGCAGTTTTCCTTGATAATTTCTTTTTCTTTTTTCTTTTTTTTTGGGGGGGTGGGGGGGCAAGGCTAGGAGTTAAGTGACTTGCCCAAGGTCACAGCTAGTAAGTGTTAGGTGTCTGAGGCTGTATTTGAACTCATATTCTTATGGTTCCAGGGCCATTGATCTATTTACTGTGCCACCCACCTGCCCCTCCTTGATAATTTCTTCAAAGATGATGTCTAGACTTTTTTTTTTATTGTGACTTCCAGGTAGTCCTATCATTTTAAAATTATTTTTCTTGGAACTGTTTTCCAGGGTAATTGTTTTTCCATTGAGATATTTCACCTTGTTTCCTATTTTTTCATCATTTTGGTTTAATTTTATTGTTTTGTTGAATCCTCATAAAGCCATTAGATTCTATTTGCTCCATTCTAATTTTTAAGGGATAATTTTCTTGAGTGAGCTTTTGGATCTCCTTTTCCATTTGGCCATTTCTGCTTTTTTAAGGAATTTCTCTCCTCATTCATTTTTTGGACTTCTTTTCCCATTTGATCTAGTCTGTTTTTTAAGGTGTTATTTTCTCCAGTATTTTTTTCTATCTCTATTACCAAGCTGTTTTGTTTTTTGTGATTTTATTGCGTCACTCTCAATTCTCTTCCCAATTTTTCCTCTACTTCTTTTACTTGATTTTCAAAAAGTTTTGAGCTCTTCCGAGGCCATTTCATATTTTTCTCGAAGACTTTCAATGTAAGAGATTTGATTTTGTTTTCTTCTGTGTGTTTTGATTTTCCTTGTCACCATTGTACCTTTATATAGTTAGAGTTCTTTTTTTCAGTTGTTTACCCACTTTCTCAGACTATTACTTGACTTTTTAACTCTTTGCTAAAGTATGGCTTGGGGGTGGCTAGTTGGCACAGTGAATAGAGTACCAGCCCTGGAGTCAGTAGGATCTGAGTGCAAATCCACCCTCAGACACAACACAAAATAAAACACTAGCCATGTGACCTGGGGCAAGTCACAACACAAATTGCCCTTCAAAAAAAAATTATATAAAGTATGTCTCTGCTTCCAAGGTGGAGGGCACACTGTCCCAAGCTTCAGCGATCTTATGTAACTGTTTTTATTAAAACTTCTAGGGACCTGTAAGTTTTTACTTCTTTTAAGTGGTATGATCTAAGGTAGAGGTTCCCAAACCTATTTGCCCTACTGTCCTCTTCTAAAAAAAATATTCAGTGCCCCCCATGCCTCCAGGAATCTACCTTTTCTTAAACTCTATAATGTTTTTTGGTGAAATTTGTATCATTCAAAAAATAAAATTTTAAATGATACATCTTAAATATAATAATTTAATGTAAAATTGTGGGTTTTTCCCTGCATTGAAATTTTGATGACACAATATTATGTCATATTATCATATAGTATCATATTGTAAATAAGTCACTACATGCACATATTCCTGTTGCTGCATGCTGGACTTCCCAACAATGTGTGACATGCTCTCCTACCAACACTTGCTTGTTAAGACCTGTTGGCAGATGACTACTGATTGTTAATAACTTCCATTTTGTGTTTTTATCTGGAAAATAATATAATCACTATGACTTTAATTCTGTTACACAACAGATGAAGCATTAAGGAATGTTTTATCAAAATTTTCTTCTCTTTTCTCTTTATGCTTCCACTGCCCCCTTATTTTTATTTAATGCTACACAGTTGTTCCTGAGGCCACTTTCCCCCCTCCTTGGTCATTCCAGTGCTCCCCAGTGGGTATTAGCATCCATTTGGGGGACCTCTGAATTTCTAAGGAAATTGTTTACTACTCTCTTGGCTTTTGATCTGGTCTGTGAGCAAACACAAGCACTCTTTTCTGCCCTGGAATAGTGAGGAGGGCCCCCCCTTTACTGTGGCCATAAGCTCTGCTGTGCTACTGTTCCTAATCCCCCCGAGAATGCCAACCAGGATGGCAACCTGGATCCAAGTATGGGCAGAGCAACAGAGTCCTGCCCCCAATCCTAGCAAAGAAATTCCTGTAACCTTTTGACTGTTTGTTTGACCCTTTGCCTTCTGTGGGGTGAGAGCTGTGAAGGCTACTGCTGCTGGTGCTGATCCAGTCACTCCCAAGGCCTGCTCTTAGTTTTCTGGGGCAAGGGCTGTGCTACTATGGCCTGTGCTGGACTATGCTCCTTTCCCACCCTGCTGAAATAGACCTTTCCTGCTGACCTTCCAAATTGATTTGGGCTGGAAATTTGTTTCAATCCATTTTTGTGTGAGTACTGTGCCATATAATTTGTTTAGAGTCACTTGTTAAAGTGACTTTTTATTTTTATTTTTTTTGTGTGTGTCTTATAGTTCCATTTATTTGTTTACAAAAAAAAATCTATGTGGTTGCCACAGCAGCTGCCTGGGTCCTCTGGACAGACACTCGAGTGTGAATTTTCACAAGATGGTCAATGAATTCCTGATAAGGAGACTTAGTGAACACAGTCTCCTTTCACAGGTCTGGGGTTACATAGCTGTATGTTTTGGAGATGGCATCAAAGGTAGCTTTAGCAAAGTTGCCCAGAGTGGCAGTACAGCCTCTTGCAAAAATGTAGCAGTCATCAATTCCAGCCATCATCAGGAGCTTTTTAGACACAGGGGCTGAGACAATGCCAGTTCCTCTAGGGGCGGTGATCAGGCACACCAGAACTGACCCACATCACCCAGTGACCTTGCAGGGTACTGTGTGAGGCTTGCCAATTTTGTTCCCCTAGTAGCCATGTCTCACAGGAACGATGGACAGCTTGGCCAGAATGATAGCACCACGAATAGCTGTGGCCACTTCCTTGGAGCACTTGACACCCAGACCAACATGGCCATTGTAGTCACCAATGGCCACAAAGCCTTGAACCTGGTACATTGTCCAGCTCTAGTTTGTTTCTGAACAGGCATGATCTTCAAAATCTCATCTTTCAATGAAGATCCCAAGAAGAAATCTATGATCTCAGACTCCTTGATAGGAAGCAAGAAAACATAGATCTCTTCCAAAGACTTGATCTTCATGTCCTTGACTAACCGGCCCAGCTTAGTGACAGGAACCCACTCCTTGTCTTCAGCCTTTCCTCCCTGGGGCCCCACAGCTGCCACCATGGCATTGACCATGGTCCCGGCCTTGACCTTGGCCCCCACTGCCGAAGCCACCGTGGAAGCCTCCCTGGCCTCCTGACGCCGGGGCCCCGGGGCCTCCAGCACCTCCTGCAGCACTGGCATCATCCGCCATTTGGTGTTCACCAGAAGTAGAAGCTAAAGTGACTTTTTAAAAGACTTTTAAAAGGTGTTTGCACAGAATTAGGGGAGAACTTAGATAAGTCCCTTCCCTTACTCGACTATCTTTATGACTGACCATTTTTTAGAGAAACTGCATTTTTTCCACTAAAAAGGAGATGACAAAGGATGGTGATCATAAATTTGGTGTTTTTATCTTTTCCCAGAGAAAGGCAGGAAGTGAATTAATCACGGAAAACTGAACCACTTTCCCTCTGATCATTTTTTTCTCCTGCAGTTTGGCATTTTGTCATCTTACCTCTGCTTGTTACCAGAATCTCTTCTCTGCTCTCAGTAGCAATAAGAGCCTGAAAGACCTAGATCTGAGTGGAAATTACTTGGAAGAAGGGGAAATACATCTTCTGTCTATGGCCTTGGGAAATCAGAACAATGAGTTGGAGCAACTGAGGTGAGTTCCTGCATAATCACTTTGGAGATGTTCTGCTTGACATAAGGGACAGGAGTGTGTTAGGAAGAGAGATCAAGACAAACCAGGCAATGGAGAGAGGGAAACTATCTGTCTCACTCTTCTCCTTCTCACTGTGCTCTAAGTAGTAACATGACAGAAAAAGTTTGTTTTGCTAAAGGAATACTCGCTTTCTCTCCAACAGCCAATTTTCACATCTTTGTGCATGACTCCTAAATCTGTAGGATCAGTCTTAGTCTCTGAATATCCTGTAAGCATGTCAAACTAACAGATCTAAACAGAACTGGTTATCTTTTCAACAAAACGCACATGTCTTCCTAAATTCACTGTTTCTGTTGAGTAAGCCATCCTTCTAGTCACTAGGTTTGCTGCTTCACTATTATCTTTGATTCTTCACTTTCTCACCATGTACAAATAATTAGTTGCCTGATTTTGTAATTTTTTCTTCCAAAAACTCTCCTTTATCTGTTTCTTATCTTTGTGCAGACAGCAGCTACCCTTCTACTTCATACCCTCATCACCTTCCCCTTCACTATTGGAATAGCCCATTAATTGGTTTCCATACCTTAAGTCTCCCCTCTCTAATCCATCCAGAGGGAGAGTATGGAATGGAGGGGAGGAAGGGGGAAGAGATGAGAGGAGAGACAGTAAGGGAGTTGGGGAGGAAGTTCGGATTAAAATGTGAGTATGTTTTCTTATAAATTGAAGCGGTTAGCAGACTTTTTGCAGACAGATAGAAATATGAATGTTTCCTGTGAGATATACAGTGTTCACTTCTTAGCTTGGAACTTGTGTCCAACTCAGATTCTCACCAAAGTTTTTTTTTGTTTGTTTTGGCACACATATTTTGGAATGAAGGGTCCAACACTAGGTCCTGCTGGATGTTTGCTTTCCTTGTGCCTGTGTGGAACACCGAGGTGGTATTCTTTTCCACCATGTATCTGTTAACCTCACTAAAGGCATGGCAGACTGAATTAGTGCTATTAGAGTTGTGTTTGACCAAGAGATCCCTTGATAAATGATACCATGTCTTAATCTCTGCCAGGAAATGAAAAGCTGTACACAGATTTCTATATTCAACTGAGATTAATTAAAAGATATTCTGTCCAGAGTCCTGAGATCCTGCAAGGGGGGGAAGGGAGGAAAAGGAGCTGGGAGGGAGGCAGTGGCCATGGAGTCTTACAAATTTCTAGGTTTGTGGCCAGCAGCTTTCTGTTTTTGTACAGGAAAGATCCCATCTCTAGTGTGTGCTCCAAATGCTCCTCTGTTAGGAGCCCTCAGGCAGTGATTGGAAGGGAAGGCAATGGTACTGTGGCACCAGTTCTCTGCTTTGAAATCGCTTAGAGTGTCCTTGTTTGAGGGGTGAAGCATGGAAGAGGGAAGGGAAGGAGAACTGAGTGTTGAACTTTGAGTTAGGAAGCCCTAAATTCAAATCCTGCCTCAGAACTTACTATCTATCTATGACTGAGCAAATCACTTAGCCTCCCAGTGCCTCCATTTCCTCACCTGTAAATTGAGATAGGTGAACTCAATGGTTTCTAGGATCCTTTCAACTCTATATCTATGGTCCTTTGATTCTTTTGATATGATCTCTCCCTGAGTTGTGACTGAAGTGCAAGTGTTTCAAGTCATTTTTTGTCTCAAAAGACATTTGTAATAGCATCATGTGCATTTAGAGATTGATTACAGGTGTGAAAATAAAAACTGTAAAAAAAAAAAAAAGCCCCTCCCATTCAGGCACATCAGCAAAAAACTCCAGCAAATTGAAGGTTTTCAATATCTTATGTACCAAACTAAGCACTAACTGAATTTTTAAGCCTGCTTATTTTGCTTTGGTTCCTCATTACCAGGGTTTGCTATACAAGTTTTTGGTGTTTCAGGAGGCATAGTTTGAAGAACTGACAGTAGTACTCTTTAAGAGAGTTTAATAAGTGTGAGGCATCTACCAGGCACTTACTGACCTTTAAGACTTTAGGAAACAGCCTCCTCTTTTCCAAAAGTTTATAATTCTTCACATCCAGCCACCAAATAGCATGCTTAATTTCTAACTATGACTAAAGTCATCGGTTTTAGTGTAGGAAATTTGTTCTCACTGGGATATTAATCTTCCTGTAACTAACAACAATAATAATCAATCAGGAAATAATGAGCTGCAGCAGCAAGCACCATAGCATCCCCAGGATGGCTGCCAGCACAAGTTCTTAGATCTGCTTTTCTAAAGGAAAGCACCTCAAAATGGGTTAACAATCTTGCTTTAATCAAACATATGTCATTTACCTAGTTTAATGGGAAAAGGTCAGCACCCCAAACTTCAGAGAATAAGAACAAGTTACAAGCAGAAGTTACAAGCAGACAGAGAAACAGATCAGCATATAGGCTTCCAACTGTCTGACCATTACATCCATACCTAGTCAGTTACCATAGAGGGAAGCCCCAACATCTGGGTTTTCAAAGCCGGGTGGCTCAATGGCTGCCCAGAGTCTCATCTGGCCAAATCACACAACACTTCTTAAAGTGAGCCCCCAAATAAAACCTAACATCAGGGTATATATAGCCTTCTCCTGGCTCAGATAATGTCAGCTCTCTTGACCCACTGCCCAATCACAAAGCAACAAGGTGTGGGCATTCCTGAAAAATAAGCCTCCTGCCACAGGCTCCAAGTGACCATATTCAACCTATTAGGGGGCAGAGTGTATTTTCAAATCGAGGAAGGTTCTCAAGAGTCATGTAAGCCTATCAGAGGACAAAGGGGCAGGGAAGATCTTAGATTCCCATTTCCATAACATGAGCACCTGACACTGGACAAACCACCTGACCTCTCTAAATCTAGCTTCCTCACTCATAAAATGGAAATAATGATCATTACATTGCCTACCTCACAAGGGAGTACCTCCTAGTGTTGTGAGAATCAAATGAGAATGTTTTTCAAGCATATAGCACAGTGCCTAGCACGTTGTTGGTGTCTAATAAATGCTTACTCCTTTTATTCCCTTCACTAGGTTTCTTTCTTTCATTTTTTTTTTTTTGCTTTTTGGAGGGGGGTGGAGAGTGCAGTTGGGGTTAAGTGATTTGCCCAAGGTCACATGGCTAGTAAGTATTAAGTATTTGAGGCCAGATTTGAACTCAGGTACTCCTGACTCCAGGGCTGGTGCTCTATTCACTGTGCCACCTAGTCGCCCCACCCCTTCACTAGTTTTTGATATGAGAGAACACATGAGAACTCCAGGGTCAGTATCTATGTGAAAAAACTTGAATATTATCTTTTCTTACCCCAATCAACAAAATGTCAACTTTGATTGCCTGTTTTATTTATAGGGAAATTCTAGAGACATTTCCTGATCTTTCCATGAAAGAAGAGGAACGTGGTAATTCCCCACAGGGGCATCTAAAGTCCAGACTGGGTAATAAGAACTAGCTAGAATAGGCCTTCATCACCTTATTCTATGCTATCAAAACAGCCTCCTAGTCTTTTTTTTACTGTCTCTTCATATCATACTCACACTTTCAGATTAATCTTCTTCATTCCCAGCTCTGATACTGTCTCTGTTCTGCTATTGTCACTGCTTAATGAAACTTGAAATCCTTAGCCTTATACCCAAACTCTTCAGCAGTCTATCCACACTGTATCTTTTCAGCATTATTTCTTAATACTTCGCTACATAAACTTTCTGGTTCATAATTTCTCTATTCATTATCTATAGGGTAACAGTTCTGGTGACACCCTAGGCCTGAGTTCAAAGCTAGCCTAAGATATTTACTAGCTATGTGACCCTGGGCAAGTCACTTAATCTCTGTTTCTGTTTCCTCAGCTATAAAATGGGGATAATAATAGCACCTACCTCCCAAGGCTTTTGTGAGGATCAAATGAGATAATATTTGTAAAGATCTATCTGCACATAAGAGGTGTTTAATAAATACTTTTTTTTCTTCCTCCTTGAAAGTAGGGACTGTTTTGCCTTTCTTTGTATCCCTCACACTTAGCACAGCGCCTGACATGTAGCTGGGGCTTAATAAAAGCTAGTTTACTGACAGATGCAAAGTCTTATTGATTTCACTCCTACAACAGGCTTCTTATGTATTCCCATCTCTTCAGTCACGTGACTGCTCTCCTAGTTCAGGCTCCCATCATATGAATTTGATGAATCACCTTAATAAATGTAATTTATTGACTGACTGTCGTCTTTTTACAGAAAACACCCAAGTTTACATTTCTGTTCCTGAACTGTCTCCTAAGTTTCAGATGTCCATTTCTAACTCTTTACAAGTATCTTTACCTTAATGACTTACCAGCTTCTCAGGATCAAGATGTTTTACACCAATAGGTGGTAAAGTGGATGGAGGACTGGACCTGAGCCAGAAGCAACTTAGTTTCAATCCTGTCTAAGATATTTGCTAGCTATGTGACTATGTAAAGTCATTAAACTTCTTTCTGCCTCAGTTGCCTCATCTGGAAAATAGGGATAATAATAGCACCTATCTTCCAGTGTTGTTGTAAGGCTAAAATGAGATATTTTAAAGCACTTTGCAAATCTTAATGCCCTATGTAATTTCAATTATCATTATTATTATTACCTACCACACAGGGTTGTTGTATAGATCACATGCAATGATTCAAGTAAAGTACTTTGTAAGCCTTCAAGAGATACGCAAGTGTCAGTGATGAGGATGATCATGACATATCAACATATTACCTTTCTCCATGAACCTATTTCTTTTCCTGATGTTCTGTCAATGGTACAAAATTTACCATTTTTTCTCACTCATGTTCATTAATGCAGAATTATCTTTGATTCCTCCCTCTCCATGGCCCTGCATGTAGAATCAGATTAAAAGATACAAAATCTTAATATCTCTTATATTTATTCTACTATTACCATTTCCTCTGACGTGACTTTAGTCCAGATCCTCATTACACTAAATCTAGACTCCTACAATAGGTTACTGATCTCTAGTCTCTCCTATTTCAATCCATTCCATATCCTGCTACTAGACCAATATTCCCAATGTATAAGTGTGACCAAATTGCTCCACTCCTCAGAATCTTTAATGCCTCCACACTCTTTAGCTTGGTATTCAAGGCCCATGTCCACCTCACCTCTCCAGTCTTATCTCACACTACTCCATATCATGTCTTGTTTGCTTTAGAAAAAATGAACTGTTTGGCATCCTCTTAACCCAGCTTGTACTCACCCAAGTCTAACCACCTCTGCTTGAAAATCCCTTCTTATTTCTCCTGCTACCATCATCTTACCCATCCTCCAAGGCCTACTTCAGATGCCTCCTAATAATTTGTACTCCTGTAATGCATTCACTATATTTGAATTTGTGTTGATTTGTCAATATATGTATAATGATGCTGACTAGTTAATAAGGTCCTCAAGAATGTGGATCATTTCTTATTTATATTCATTTCCTTTCTTGCACCTACTCCGAATATTTTTTATAGTACACATAGTAGGCAATTAGCAACAGCTACTTGTATGAATTAAGATGTAGACTGTGGAGAAACAAAAGACCCTCCAAAGGTGGGAGTGAACTGAAGTCCTCCATCAAAAAGACTTAGAGCAGTCCATGAATCTGAGAGCCAGAAACCAACAGGGATTTTGCAAATGGAAGGAATCAGGAAAGCTAAATACCAAGAGAAAAGGAACTATTTTGGTAAGGATATCAGTCAACATCAGAATCGCCTTTTCTCTGTTAAGCAGTTGGAAATCCACGAAGATATTAAGTAAAAAGCTGTTCCATGATTCCTTTGGGGTGGAATATTATGGGGAGAGGGTAGAAATTATAGCAAAGCCTTTTTTCATGATTCTAGGAGGACTCTGCATCTCCTGGTTTTTGCAAGAGAGAGCAACATGGGAGCTTTGATTATATGATCTCCCCTTTCTCCTACAACACCTCTCACTGTTCTCTTTTGCCCTCTATTTCAATATACAACACTTCCTAGTGGCCTCAATAATAATAAATAATCTTCCTAAGTAATCTCCCACTTCACCCTGTTTCTTCATAATCTCAGTTCATCTATTTCAATTCTCTAGGATCTCTAGGGAATTTTCACAATTCTAGGAAAAATACAAAATAGGGAAAGATTCCAGATTTAGAATCCTTATCCCATGGATAAACCTTTCAAAGATCATGACCCCTATTGTAAGGGATTTAGGATTTAGATTAAACTGTTTAGGACATATGACTTGTATTATATCCAATTTTAAATAACCTCTACAAAGACCCCTTGTCTCTGAATCAGGACATTCAAAGGGGAAATATTCACCAAATTTTTTTTGTTTGTTTTGTTTAGGGATACCTAGGTGACACAGTGGAGAATGTTATAGGCCTGGAATCAGGAAGACTCATTTTCCTGAGTTCAAATCTGACCTCAGACACTAGCTACGTGACCCTGGGCAAGTCACTTATTCCAGTTTGCCTCAGTTTCCTCATCTGTAAAATGAGCTGGAGAAGAAAATGCCAAACTTCTCTAGTATCTTTGCCAAGAAAACCTCAAATGAGGTCACCAAGTGTTGGACAGTACTGAAAAAAACAAGTTCTTTATTACTTAATTTCTAAAAATTATTTTGTCACCTGTTTTTTGTATTCATCTCTTTGAATGGATAGGGTGGTCCAAATGCATTCTTTGGGTTAATCCTCCTTGTCTCTGCATTTTCAGGGCTACTTGGGAATTATTCTAATGACCAAAGACAGTACAACAGAACAGATTTGGGTGTAATGATATGTTATGCATTGTCTTAAGTCACCCATGGTGACCCAAATTCCTTAGGAATTTGTGGGTGATCAAAAGGACCAGATAAAATATAGTCAGTGTGACCAAATCACTATTATTTTACTCCTCCATAAGCCTGATTTTCCAAGTTGTAAGGAAAGCTGAGAGGAAAGAATCATACAAATATTTAACTTTACCCCTCTGTGTAGTGTTGCAGGAACAGGAAGAAAATGATGTTGTGAATAAAGCAGTGTTGCTGGCATCTGTTTTAGAGCTTGGCTTGGGGACAATGTTATAAAAGAATTGGGATGGTGAAGATCTCGCCCAAATAACTCTTCCCTTACCTTCACATTGTTTCTCCTCCCCAGCATCTCTTTTTGGTACTATTTTCAGGCTCTCAGGAATAAGCTGTCATGAAAGCTACTGGCTGTGATCGCCAGTATTTCTTGGAGATGAGTATAAACCCTCGTCCAAAGTGTATAGGAGGCAAGACTTCTCTTTTATGCTTCATGATCCAGGAATGTGGGTTCCTCAACTAGGATGAAGGCATAAAACTCATGTAGTCATGATCACACCATTTGTTCCTATTATCCTCAAGAGCACTTTATGCCTCTAATGAGTTTGTCAATAGTGACCAAAGATGGAGGCAATGTAGCAAACAATTATGGCTTGATGTGAACCTGAAAAAATAAGGTTTTTTTCTTTTCCTGAATTTTGTTATATATTTAACATTTATTTCCAGGAGAAGTAGCCTCACAAACAAAACAAGAAGTGACTTCCTCATTATCCCCTTTTGACCCTTTAAAAGATGAACAGTTAGATTTGGAGAGGTGCCACAATAAGTTCCTGGGACCAAATGGACCAGTAAAGCTTGAATTGACAGACAAGAACAGAAACATATACAGGTGAGAGCCAGTGGTCTCTTCATTTCCCTCTGTCCCAAGAGGAGTTATACGTTGGTGTATATGACTCACAGATGTAATAGCTATCTGTCTATCTAGATGGAGCTCCCTCTTTCTTTTCTTCCCTCTACTCTCCTCCATTTTCTTCCATTCCTTTTACTACCCTTCCTTCATCTCCTCTTTCCTTTCCTAAATGGTGATGTTTCATCTCAGTGATGTTCTCCTTACCATAAATATTCAATGATATTTCATTATCTGATTTGTCTCAGGTTTTTGTACTGTCTTACTGTTATGCAAATAAGAAATTCAGTCTCTCCCCAGTTGTTCCTTTTTTGATAAGGGATAAAGGAGGCAATTGGTGTATATAGAAATTGTACTCCATATTCACCTACTTGCAGACTGAGACTCCTTTGACACCTCTTCTACTGAGACAGTTTCTTTTTGTGCTTCCCAGAGTTCATTTACCCATGGCTGGCTTCTACCACTGGCCTGATACTGGACTTGGTTTTTCTGTGAGAAGTGAGGTGACTGTTGTCATTGAATTTGATACCTGGAATCAGCATCTAGATTGGACTCAGAAGCAAAGCTGGATGATTGCTGGCCCTTTATTTCATATCAGAGTTGATTCTGGGGTTGTGACTTCTGTATATCTTCCTCATTTTGTATCCCTCCAAGGTAAAGAGATATGAGGTGAAAATCTTATTCTAAGAGCAAGGCACAGCAACACGTGCAACTACAGACTTAATAGGCTGGTAAATGAATGGAAGGCTAGTGGTTTAAAATTATGTAGTTGAGAATATTTTTAGATTTTAAGAGAAACAAAAACTGAGAGAAGGACCACCAATATTGCAGAATGTAAAGCCTCCTTATCTCACTCCATAGTTTGTTCTAAATATTTGGTGCTACTCATGATGTTGATGCCGTGGTGATGATTAAAGTGATGATGTCAATGATGATGAAGAAGACAGTAAAGGTAGTAATGATGGAAGATGGGGTGGTGGTCATGACAATGACCAATGATCATTGTTATGGTTTCATAGACAGTATGTGTATCCAAATGGATGATAATTGAGACTTCCTCCAGCAAGCATAGACAAGACCCATTTTTAAAGATTTATTTTCTTGACCTGTTTAATTGAGTTATTGTTGTCATCATCACCAACGCCACCATCATCATCGCCACTGTTATCATCATTATTTTATCATCTTCCTCTAGACTGAGTGTAAGAAGATGATGATAAATAGGAATAAGTACAAAGTCCTTGTCTCAGGTTAAAAAAATTAACTGCTCAAGTTTGGGTTGAAGAAAATATGACCACATATGATTTCCTGTGAAAAAGATATTGGACCTTAGTAGACTGAAAGCTTGGTATTAGTGGATTTCAAGATGAATATCATTTCTTTGCAACATTTGACCCTGTAGACCATCCAATTTTTCTAGATAACTCCTTGCTTAGCTTCTGTTACATGGTATTTTCAAGACTGTCCTCATCTCTAAGGCAATTTGTCAGCAACATGGCAAGAGATCATGGTGAAGCTAAAATTGGTTATTTAGTTAACTCAGTAGTTGGTGGTTTGTGGTACTGAGCTGTTATCATTTGCATGATATTTCATTACCATAGCTTCAGGGCTGCAAGGCTATGTGAGCAAGGCTTCTATCCCATCACAAAATGGGCTTATTTTGAAAGTCATATATAAATGCATGATTGTCAGCACAGGGATAGTGCCTCTACTTTCCCTGATATAGGTGGGACTCATGGTAGAAATAGTTCCACAGATGTACAAAGCCAGTTTAGTAAATGACACAACTGCAGTGACAACTCACTCTATTAATATCACAATGGACATCCCTCTAATGTGGCAAATTGGGATTATGCTCTATCTTACCAGAACCTATTATTTTTCAACATAAATTAGTTTTTATGACATACTCATAGACAAGATAAAGGCCTTTTTCATTAAGACATTAAGAAGTGCAGTTCCTATGATAATGGAGAGTAGTTCCCTTTTGGAAAGCAGTCATCAAGATTAAAGCAGAATTCCTTGATATTTCTTTGTGATGATAACAAAAAGTAATAATAACAACTCCCACACATTCTCAGTGTGATGAAGCTACGGGAGTCAAACAACATAGCTTTAAGGGTCTGTATAACTGAAAGAAGAGAAACAAGAGTGAGTGACAAAAGACATCATGAAAGAGATCCTTTCTTTTATTATGAGAATCACTAAACACCAAATTATTAAGAGGTAAAGGCTGAATACAAGTCTAGCACACAAGCAGGTAAACCAATAGAGAAGGCCCTGAAAACAGAAAGAATGAATGAAACTGCAGAGAAATCAAAATATATTAAAGAAATCTAGAATATAAAGGAAAAGGACCAAGTATTGCCTGATGCAAGGTCAAATGCTGTTTAATTCCCAGAGATCAAGGAATAAGAGTAAAAACTTCCAGTAAAAAAGAAAAATAAAATTCAATTAATTGTTTCAGAAATAGATATTCTTTACTTGATTTTTCTTGAGTATACATTTAGGTGAAACTCTCTTAAGCAGTTATGGATTTCCTTTAATTGTTGAAATCAAAACCAGTTCATTTTCCAATAGGAATATCTAGAGGACCTTACAATCTATAGGAAATCCATATTTGGCATGGATTCTAAGCTGGATTGCCTCCATGGTAGTAGCAAGTGGCCGTTCCCTGTTTGTACATGAGTCAATAATATTAGTCTGAATAATATTATATCCACTGTTATATCTTTCCAGGAATCATAATTTTTTCTTTCATTTTGTTTTGCTTTTGAGACTGGATCTCCCTTTCTTATCCAAGCTTGAAGTGCAGCAGCCACTGATATTGACACAATGCTGACTGGCACAAAACTTTCAACCTACTTGGTTTTTCCAATCTGGGTCCCTTTGTTTCTCTTTAGGTAACCTTGTTGCCTTCACTTAATGGGGGTTCATCATTTTGGTGTCAGACTTGGTGCTTACATCCTACCCTCTAGCCCTACTGCATCTCAGAACTTTCGAACTCAAATGATCCAGCATACCCTAGTAGCTCTGAAGATTTTTAGAACCATCTGCTTTTCCACTCTACCATTAACACTGAAGAAGTAAAGGAAACAGCATAGAAATAAAGGACATTTTGTATTTTTATTTGATGTTACCCATGCCAAAGAATTCATTACCAATTGACTAGCTGACTGGTAATTAGCTCTCTTGTCAAAAAGCACATACAGTCTATTACTGAGACCACACTTGATCAATATGATAGAAATTGATAGAGCTTGCATCAGTCTGGCATGACCTTTAAGGATGCAGAGTCAACTCCACACACACACACAAATAAAAACCTGAGGAGTTATTTAATTAAAAAATATTAACCTAAGAGTAATTTTGTAAAATTTGTAAGGTTTCTTAGCAGTATTATGGTCAATCATTAATCAAGTATTTATTAACATATTCATTTTTCTTTCCTAGCCAGCTTGTGACTTTCAGTTTTATCTTTGTACTCATTTTCCTTAATTTGATCTCAAAATCTGTCCAAGAAATTTGCTTTTAATTTATAGCTTTGGTTAATTTTCTCTTTTTTAAATGAGAGACCTAGCTCTCATCTGTATCCATAGTACAGACTTTCAGCTCCACTGAAGTCACCCAAAGAAAGTAACCCTTGACTACTAGAAAAAGTATAAGAAATGAAGAAATAAGAAATACTTTTTATTGAAATTCTCTGACAGGAGGAAATGTTGATGTCTCCTTATTCAAAATTGCCCACTTTAAAGAGGAGGGTTTGGTCCTGGAAAATCCAACGAGAATGGAGTCATCCCATGCCATCCTGGACAATCCTAGCTTCTCTCCCATGGGAGTTCTGCTGAGAATTATTCATTCTAAATTCATTCCCATTAATTCCACTACTCTGATATACTGCCATCTCGGGGCTGAGGACATCACACTCCACCTGTATCTGGTCCCCAGTGACTGTACAATAAGGAAGGTAAGATTAAATTGTTCTATGTATAATCAACAAAGTTACTTAAAGCTTAAAGAAGCTGACAACCCCATCCTTACCTTATAACCCCCAACTTGACATCAGTTCTATGATGCAGGCCACTGACATATACAGCAAGTAATTGTGGCCTTCCTGTGTGCTCTCCTGGGACAAATAGGGATTTCTCAGGTTGAAAATTTTTCTTTTCCTTTCTTCAGGCTATAGATGAAGAAGAAACAAAGTTCCAGTTTTTACGCTTGCATAAGCCATCTCCAGTAACCCCAATCTACATTGGCTCTCGTTTCTTAGTATCTGGATCAAAACACTTGGAAATAATGCCCGCAGTAAGTCATACTGATTCATCACAAAAGCTCTTCTTTTTAATTCAAACCATTTTAGCGAATTCAGCAAATCTCAGCAAAATCCATTGGCTCAGTATGCATCCTTGTCATGATTCCTAAAGTTTTTAGTGATAAATATCTTACTTTTTGTTAAGTAACTTGATATAGGGATTTGAATTACTTTAAAATAACTCTGAAATAAATATTTCATTTGAATTTTTTTAGTGTAGTCCTTTATTTTAAGGGTATGACCTTGCCCTGCCATACTTATTTAATTTTTTTGTTGTTTTTTGTTTTTTCTGAGAACCTGTAATATATACATACTATTACTGTCTCTTCCCTCTAGGAACTAGAACTCTGCTACCGGAGTGCTGGGGAATGTCAGGTTTTCTCTGAGATCTATTCCAGCAATGTGAAAGAGAAAATCAGTTTGGATTTGAGACACTCAGATGGGACACTGGTCTGGGAGACACTGGTGAGATCAGGTAAAATACGCAATGTAGAATGAATGAATATTCTTGCTTTCAAGCAAGAATGTGTGTGATTGTGTGTGTGTGTGTGTGTGTGTGTGTGTGTGTGTGTGTGTGTGTGTGTGTGTAGATGTCTGCATAGGTATATGCATTATTACTTTACTTAGGAATCTCATCAGTTCCCACAGACGTAATTATCATCTCTATGTTGATGATTTTAGAATGTTTTTCCTATCCTAACCTCTCTCCCTCGGTTGACTTCCAGTCTCACATGTCCAACTGCCCTTCAGAAACCTTAGACTCCCTGTTCATTAGACATTTTAAACTCAGCATGCCCCAAACTGAACTGATTATCTTTCCCCCTAAACATTCCCCACTTCCAAACATCCTTATTAATGTAGAGGCAACACCATTCTCCCAGGCTTATGACCTATATGTCATCACCTATATGTCATCACCTATATGTCATCATCCTCAACATCCTTCCCCCCCACTCCTCATATCCAACCTGCTGCCAAGGCTATCGATTATCCTTTTGCAACTTCTCTCAAATATATCCCCATTTCTCCTCTGATACTGTCCCCTCTCTACTGCAGGTCCTCACCACCTCATGCTTGGAATACTGCAAAACCTGCTGATAGGTTTGCCTGCCTCATCTCTCCATGCTTTAGTCCATCCTCCATTCAGTCAAAAAATTAATTACAAAAAAGTGATTTTCCTAAGACAGATGTCTGATCATGTCATCTTCCTAACTCAGTGAACTGTCCTCACTCCTTACTATGTCCAGGATCAAATACAACATCCACTAGCATTTAAATCCCTTCATAATCTATCCAACACCCCGCTTCTTCCCCTACCCCTATCACATCTTTCCAGTCTTCTTACACCTTACTCCCCATCACATACTTCTTAATCTAGTGACATTGGACATCCTGGTGGTTCTTTGAACAAGATAGTCCCTCATTTAGCTCTGGGCATTTTCTCTGGCTGTGATTCATGCCTGGAATGCTCTCCTTCCTCATTTCTTCCTCCTGGCTTCCCTGGATCCTTCAAGCCCCAGCTGGAATCCCACATTCTTTTTTTTTTCCAAATGCTTTATTAACTTCTGGTTTACATCATTCATTTCCACCAGATTTTGAGTTACATTTTCCCCATGTTTCCCCTACCCACCAACCCAGAATAGCAGTCCCACAGGATATCCCCTCATCCAATCTGCTCTCTCCCATATCTTCTCCCATACCCCCTTTGACTTTTCCATTGGGGCAAGGTGACTCTCTGTGCCCCATGCCTGCCCATCTTATCTCCCAATTACATGCAAAATAGTATTGATAATAGTATTTATATATATTTGAAAGATTTCATTTTAAAACTTCAAATTCCAGATCCATTTCCTTTGTCCCTTGTCACCTACTCCCGCTGGGAAGATAAGCAATTCAGTATATGTTGTACATGTCTAGCTATGCAAAACATTACCATAGTAGATATATTATAAAACCCTGGATATGTTTTCCTCCCACACATCCCACCCCCCACCTGGTCCATTACCTACTTTGATCCTGTCCCTCTTCAAAAATGGGTGCCTCTAACCTCCCCTCCCCCCAGCATGCCCTCCCCTCCATCACCCCCCCTCTCATCCCACTCCCCACTACTTTCCTGCAGGGTGAGATATCCCATTTAGTATGTATGTCATTCTCTCTCTGAGCCAAATTCAATGAGAATATGGTTTTTCCTTTTTGCCTTCCTGTTCTTCCCCTCCACTGCAACCACTTCCCCTTGCCTCTTCTACATGAGATAATTTACCCCCCACCCCTGTCTCTCCCCATCTTCTTACCACATTCCTCTCTGACCTCTTAACTTCACCCCTTAATTATTATCCCTTCCCACCAAATTCGACCTGTGTCCTCTATCCATATATACCTGTAAACATATATACACACATTCACATATGTATTCATATGCCTATATATCCTTCTTCAACTATTTCCATACTGAGAAAGGTTTCATCAGTTACAGTTATTATTTTTCCATGTAGGAATGCAAATATTCAACTTTGATAAGTTCATAGTGATTTATTTTCCCTATTTACCTTCTCAAGCATCTCTTGCTTCTTGTGTCTGAATGTCAAATTTTCTATTCAACTCTGGTTTTTTCCTCAAGAATTCTTAAAAGTCCTCTATTCCACTGAATGACCAAATTTTCCCCTGAAACAAGATTCTCAGTTTTGCTGGGTAGGTAATTCTTGGTTTTATTCCCAGGTCCTTTGCTCTCCAGAATATCATATTCTATGCCCTTCAATCCCTCAGTGTAGAAGCTGCCAGGTCCTGTGCTATTCTGATTGTGTTTCCACAATATTGAAATTGTTTCTTCCTGGCTGCTTGTAGTATTTTCTCCTTGACCTGGGAATTCTGGAACCTGGCTATAATACTCCTAGGAGTTTTCTTTTTGGGATCTTTTTCAGGAGGTAATCGATAGATTCTTTCAACCTCCATTTCACCCTCTGGGTCTAAAACATCAGGGCAATTTTCTTTGAGAATTTCTTTAAGGATGATTTCTAGGTTCTTTTTTTGATCATGGCTTTCAGGTAGTCCAATAATTTTTAAATTATCTCTCCTGGATCTATTTCCCAGGTCAGTGGTTTTTCCCATGAGATATTTTACATTTCGTTCTATTCTTTCAATTGCTTGGATCTGTTTAACAGCATCTTGATTTCTCATAAAGTCACTAACTTCCATCTACTCCAGTCTGATTCTGAAGGAATGAATCTCCTCAGTGAGCTTTTGAGATTCTTTTTCCATCTTGAAATTAGGCTTTTTAAGGCATTCTTTTCCTCACAGCCCTTTTGAGTCTCTTTTGCCACTTGAGTTAGTCTATTTTTAAGGTGTTATTTTCCTCACTCAGGCCGTTGACTCTCATTTCATACTTTTCCTGCATCCTTCTCATTTCTCTTCCCAATTTTTCCTCCACTTCTCTTATTGGTTTTTAAAATCCTTCTTAAGGTCCTCTATGGCCTGTAACCTGCTCATATTTTCATTTGGGGCTTTTGGTGCAGGAGTTCTGACCTCACAGTCCTCCTCCTGTTCCATGCTTTGATCCTCTTTGCCCCCAAAATGGGAGTCTAATGTTGAATTTTTCTGTTTACTTTGTTTCCTTTGCTTAGGCATGTTGCCACTTAATTACTTGACTTTTGGGTTTGTTGCCACAGTAGGACTCTGCCACCAGACAGGGGGGCTTCCATCCCAAACGTTGGGGTCTTCTCAACTGCTGGAGGTATTAGTTGGGTGCCCTCTCTGGAGCCCCCACACACTCTGGCAAGCTGGACACACACCCCAAGACCTCCACCCCAGACCACAATCCAGATCCAGGGAGGTTAAAGCAAGAGCAATTATCCCCCAGACTAATTGCCAGATCCCCCTACAGTTAGCAGGCCAGGAGCTGAAGCTGCAACTGAAGCTGCAAGATGGTGGCTGTGCCGTGGCTCCTCAGTGGCTTCTCACCCCCAGGGGAAGAAGCTGACACATTCCCGAATACTAGTCCCAAAGTTCATAGGGCACTAACCTCTCATTTTGTCCTAGGCTTCTATGTGTTAGTAATTCTGGAAAAGCCACAGCAGCTTGTGTTCTGGGGTCCCTCCATCTGTCTGCTGGTCCGGCCGCCCTGGGGCTAAAACCTCCAATTCATGTTGTCCTGGGATTGGCTCCCAGACTCCCTGGCTTTGATGGCTGCTCCCTGCCAGGCTGCCGGGCTGTCCTCAGCGGGAGGTTAGCTTCTCTGTGTCGTTCTGTGGGTTCTGTGGCTCCGGAGGTTGTTCAGAGTTCCCTTTTACATGATTTTAAAGTGGTGTGGGCTGGAGTGCCATGGGAGTGCTATTTCTACTCCGCCACCACCCCCCCCCCGCCCGAATCCCACATTCTACAGAAAGAATTTTCCAGTCCCTTTGAATTCTAGCACCTTCCCTCTGTTGATTATTTCTTATTTATCCCATATATAGCTTGCTTGTACATAGCTGTTTACTTCATGTTTCCTCCATTAGATTATGGGCTACTTGAGGGGTAGGGCCTATCTTTTGCCTCTTTTTTCTATGGTGCTTAACATGTTGTTTGGCACATAGTAGATGATTGATGAATGTTTATTGACTGACTCTAATGAAAGAAGAGGAGGTGTACAGTCATTGAAGGTAAATGGTCCCATCCTTACTGATCATTAACTTGGGGATTGATTTTACTATCTGAGAATGGTTCTCGTGTTTCTTCTTCAGCCCACTCTAATTATTTAGGGTCAGCAGAAGTATCAAGCATGAAAATAACTTTATCTTACCTCTCATAGTAACACATGGGAGCATCAAATTAATTTTAATATGACTAATGTATATGCAACATGGTGCTTCCCTGAGTGCTACTGAGAGCACCAACCAAGAGGTAAAATCTTTCACTCTAGAAAGGCTGTCCTGCTTTATGAGGCCCATGACCAAAAACACAATTTATGGAACTTGGGCTTCCAGCTACCATGGCCTTTGCTTTTTACTCAGTCTTTAGTATTATTCACTGTAAGGTGAGAATGACAGAAGGTTCATTCCCACCCTGGGGTGACCTCTGACTGCTTTCATTTGGGCCTTTTCTCCTTTCCCTACTTGTCCATGTCCCTTGCAGAGTTAGAACATCACTTTCCCATGCTAAGACTAGGGGCTATGGGAGCATCAGCCATCAGTCAAACATTTTATTTACACCTCATTACCCTTTTCTCTCTCCCAGGAGATCTTGAACTTGCACTTGCTTGTGCCCAAGGTTCATCAGCTCCCACAGGTTAGTAATATGCTCAGTGTTATAGACACCCACATGTGGATCTTCTTGGGCAACTATTTGAGTATCAGGAGCCTGGGGGAAAGATGGCTCTTCCAGAGAGGGCATAATGTGTGACCAAAGGCACAGTCACAGACAAGGTGTCAAAAAAAAAGTCTTAGGGCAAATTTAAGCTTCTGTAGCTAAAAATTGCAGTTAGGCTTTTGTGATGCCCTGTATATCTCAAGAATCCACAAAGACACAAAGTAGTTTAGGAATGCCAAGTTTCTGGGTCCAGAGTGATGCAGAAGGGAATGTATTGACAAGCCCTGTCTCTCTAGCTAGGGTGATTGGGGTTGGGGGAGAATTCAGATTCGGGCACATCCCAGTGAAAAAGCCTGGTGGTCTTCACAGATTGTGTAGATGTTCACATTCTAAGTTGACTCTACTTACTAAAAAAAGTGCCAGGGCCTGAATGAGCATAAACCTTAAGGATAGATAGTGGTTGTTCCATATGGTGAGTAGGATGGATGAAGAAACAGGAGGTAGGGAGCTTAGGTTCTAAAGTTAATGGAAATAAGAGACAGGAGGCCTGGTAGTGACTGAAACACTTTATTGCTACATTAAGATATTTCTACCTCCCTGCCAGCACCAGAAGCTCCATTAGTCTGTCTTTTATTTTCTTTTTACAGGACTTCACTTTATTGACCAACATAGGGATCAGATAATTTCTCGGGTAACATCAGTGGACGTGATCCTTGACAAACTTTACAACAAATTCCTTAGTAATGAGGATTATGAGCACATACGGGCAGAGAAAACTAACCCTGATAAAATGAGACGACTGTTTAGTTTTAGCATGTCTTGGGGCAGGAACTACAAAGACTACTTGTATGAAGTCCTAAAAGAGACACATCCTCACCTAATGAATGAAATACAGAATACTTAAAAGGCATCGGTGAGAAAGCCACTGGGGGCTAATTACCTTGCCACTTCTCCTTACAAGATGAATTATAGGTTAATGTCCAGTCACTAAACAGCAACTGATGAACATTTTTACAGAGTTCAAAAACTGACTAGAGCACAAGACTATAGTCATGTTGAAGTTTAATTAGAAGCATCAATATTTTAACATTTTGAATAATCTTTCAAAATTTTCCGTAAGTTTGTAGCATGTATCCTTTTGAGGTTGTTAAAGCTTAAAACTGCACTAAAACTTTTGGGACATTCTGTATATAAAGCAGATACAAGACAGCTTTAGAGAGGAATGCAGTAGAAGTTAGGGAAGCATAAAAATCTTATACTGAGGGTAACTAATAAGCTGATTCTTAAAGGTGAGAAGAGTCAGCAATTCAGGCATGGGGTGGGAGGTAGCCAGTGCAAAGACAAGGAGACAGAGGGTGTCATGTGTTGGGGAACAGCACAGGTTAACTTTAATGTGGAGAAAAAGAATATATAAGAAGATTAGAAAGGTAGGATTCAGCCAGGTCGTGAAGACCTTTAAATGCCATGCTGAGGATTTTATATTCAATCCTAGAGATATCAGGGATCAACTAGAATTTGAGTAAATTCTACTAGAATTTACGTGGGCAAATCTACATTTTGTGAAAATCATTTTGTTGCTACAAGAAGAATGAATTGGATTGGGGAGAGATGTGAAGTAGAAGGACTATTAGGAGAATGTGTCAGTAACCCAGATAAGGAGTGACAAGAGCTTTAACTAGGATAATAGGTGAGTGGAGTGAAGGGGACATAGAAGAGATTTTAGAGGGACAGAATGAGATTTGGCAATTTATTGGATATGTGCAGTGAGAATGAAGAGCCAAGAAACATATCAAGAATTTGGGCAACTGGAAGGATGACCATGTATTCAACAGTAATAAGTTTATTAGATGCTTGAATTTGAGATGGGGAGGGGAGAGATAATGAGTTCCATTTGGACATGTTCAGTATGAAATGTCTGTAGGAGAGATAATTTAAAATGCAAAATGAAAAGCAGTTGATACAGGAATTCATCTCCTTTGCAAATGATGTCTATTAGAATGCCTGGTCATGTGACCAACAAGATGGAGCACTAGACATTTTCTGATTCCCATGACTTCTTAAGCTTCTCCAAAAGAGAAAGCGTATGCCAAAAGGAAAGCAACTTCATCAGTCTCCATGTTGTAGACCACCCATAAAACCCAAAAGAAGGTTAAGACAAATAAGACCATGAATTTATTTCTACCCTGATCTTGGGAAACTCTTCCCCCTCCCATTACCCACCACACTACTAGTGGTGAGGGGGCACTAGTTACTTCAAAGGCCTGACCCACAAACTTGCAACAAATCCCAACCCCACACCTCTACTTCCCTACCTCTTTCATGTGCCTTGGAGAAATGACCTCCAGGCTGCAGCACTCTGCTAGAGACTTGATTACTACTGCCTTAATAGGTTTCTGTGTTGAAAACAATTTTTGCCAAAGAGTGGAGAAACAGAGGGTGAGGGACAGGACACATCTCTAGACTTGAAAAAGAACTTAACTCCATGATTTTTCTTTCTGTCCTCCTAGAGACTGAAGGATTCAACCTCCAAATGACAGAAATAATCCTGGCTACAGTGATGTCAGTTTGGCAGTGTTCAGAGTTGCCAGGCTAAAAAAATAAGGAGCAGAGGGAAAGGGAAATGAGGGAGGGGCACACAGTGTTGTGATGAAGGAGCTTAAGGCCCTCCACTAATGCTGTCCTTTCAAAAGTTAGTCCAGATAAAGACCTAGGATGCTGAGCTGTGATTGCCGAGTGTAGCAGGACACTGAGATGCTTTGAAACACATCTTCCAGGGAAACCATCATAGGAGAGAGGGTGTCAGAAAGTAAGCAAAAGGGGAAAATAAGGAAGAAGGGAAGTGATATTACCAAAGTGCTCAAGAGGAAACAAAGCCTCAAAGCCTTGCTATAAGCAGATAAATCAACAAAGAAAACATTAAGGGGCGGCTAGGTGGTGCAGTGAGTAGAGCGTTGGCCCTAGAGTCAGAAGGACCTGAGTTCAGATCCGGCCTCAGACACTTAATGCACACACAAACGAAAACCTAGCTGTGTGACCTTGGGCAAGTTACTTAACCCCAATTGCCCTCCAAAAAAAAAAAACAAAAAAAAAAAACAAAGAAAACATTAACAGAAGAAAATTTGGCCTCCAAATCAACAAACAAGTTTCAGTGTTATGTTTAAATAAATAATTAAAACAAAAACCAACTAATATACCATTTGATGAGGGAGATGACCCTATGAAATAGAACTACAACATCTTGTTCCTGAATGGTTTAAGAAGAAAATGAGAAGTAGAAAAGTAGAAGTAAAAAAATAAAGGTAGGAAAAGTAGAAAAGAATTGATGTCCATCAGTTTGGGGAATGACTAAACAAATTGTGGTACGTGCATGTAATGGAAGGTTATTAAGCTTTTGAACAATTATGAACATGATGAACAAAAAGAAACATTAAGAGATATATGTGAACTGCTACTACAAAGTAAAGTCAGCAGAGCCAGGAAAGCAATGTAGGTCATGTCTACAATAATATAAATGGAAAGACCCTCTACCACAAAATAACTGAAACAATATTGTGAAATTATATTGACCCAAATAATAAGAGGATATCGCCACTGCTCCACTTTGTGGAGGTTGAGATGAACAGATGTGGAGTTTTTCTATGTATTTATTGATTGCTTAATCTTTTTCTCTTCCTTTAATTTTTTTTTTTTTTACATGGGGTGGCTCTCAAGTGGGGTAGGGGAAAAACTCAGGGAAAAATCTAGGCAATAAAAAAGCCAAGTCTAATAAACTATTTTGAAAATTCATGAATTCTTTCTCTTTTCTAATCCATCCCAGAAGAGAATATACTTGTAGGGTTCGAATTTGGGGAAATGCCCTAAAATACAGTAATGAGTGAAAAACCATGAAAACTTAAATTCTGTGAAAGGTAGAAGCCTGAATATGATGATCTGTTTACAAATCATAATTTAGACACTAAATCATAACTTGGACACTGAGTCAAAACTTAAGATACTATGACCTAAATATAATTCATATGTTCTATGATGGGAGAATAAACAAACTGATTAGCCAAGATGAGGGAATGTGGATGTACAACTGGGAATATGGGTTGTATTTTTTTATTGGGAGATTTATATGGAATGAAATTAAAATATACACACTTAACAAATATATCATCCAAAAAATGCACAGAAGAAAGTTGAAAAAGGTGCAAACTTTCTTTGCTGCCATCTTATAAAAGTAAATGTGCACACACTTTATTTAACAGAATGTAAATAAAGGAGATTATTTTTAATTTACTTATTTATGTCTTTTTAAAATTAGAATCTTCATTTTTAATCAGTTATTGAGAATGAAAAAGAATGAAATGTGAATTTGTTCTGTGATTTTAAAATTATGTGGTTTTGCTAAAATGATCAGTTTAGGAAAGGAAACATCAGGCACCCTTGCTGCACACTTTTTCAACCCTTGTTAATAGTCTGAGGTGTTTTACAATAAAGAGTATGATAGAAGAAAACAGTAACTAGTAATATACTCTGTATTCTTGCCAGTCCAGCAGTTAGCAAAAGATTAGTTTTCACATGGAGTTTGATACAGGGTATTTTTCACTCATTTTCACATGAAATTGATCTTAAGCATAACATTTATAGCAAAATTCTTCCCTTATTTAATCTAATTCAGAATCTCTTTATTGCTATTAATTTGCTGACATTTTCTTACATAATATTTATAGCTTTACCTACCAGTAAAATTTATCTGATGTGTATCAGGGTGTCCTCTGAAAGCTTAACTATACTCAGCATTTATTAAGGGCATTCTACATGCTAAGTTCCATGGTCAGTGATGAGGATATTAAAAATAATAATAATAATAAAGCAAAGTGGCTGTTGCAGGCTGCTACTACTATTGCTGTACTTGAGACATGTGGCCTGTGGCCTGATCAGCCAACATGGCGTTTTAATAAAAGGTCCATTCTAAAATTATTACTTGGGTCTTGCTTGCATTAATCAAGGTACAACAAATTTGGAGGCCCTATCAAGATATGATAACATTCTGGGTTGCTGTCCAAGGCCCAAGATCCTCACTCGGCCTCAGGGAATGGAGGCCCCTCAGCTTTGACTTCCTTGAGCAGCAGGCAATTTTCTCAAAATTTTCTCAAAACCCAGAACTCAAGGCTGAGAAAGTCCAGACCATCCCCTGACATTGATCAGATCACATTTGGGCTTTTTGGACCCAGGTCTCTGTGTCAGCCTCCAGAGGTGAGTATTTATCTGTTGTGTTTGTGTGCTTGCCTTTCTGTTTGTCTGTCTGTAACTAATAACTTCTGTGTTAAAAAATTAGCCAGGGAAACTGTTAGACTTCCAGCTTCCTCCTTGTATCCCCTTTTGGAGAAAGAGAAATAAGAAAAAGAGAGGGGTGGGGAGGAAGCAGCCCTGGCCACTGCATGGGGAGCCAGCGAGATTTTACCAAATAGGAAGAGCTCTCGGCCTCAGGCGTAGGCATCTGCCTGCCCAGATTCCTAGGGGGACTAGCACCTGATGATGTTCCAGGGCCCCAGGTCTCGAGGAGGGAAAGATGGCACCTGCCTCCTGACTCCAACTAGCTCCTCATTCAGCATTTCATGGATCAAGGACCTCCAGTTTGGGGAGTGAATACAGACCCAGTCCCCTATGAAACAGAGACAGATCTACCCAAATGATTTTGGGTCCCAGCTGTTTAAGGGGGGAATAATCAGGTGCTTGGATTGATGGGGTACTTGGGTGCCTGATATTTAGTTTAATCAGAGATACTTTAGTTGAGAGAAAAGAAAGATACTATTTTTAACACCAGGTTAATTCAAACTGTCTTTAAAGTAAATTTATGAAAAGCTGAACAAAGCAGATAAAAAGGTTTGGGACAAATGGGGTTCATCCAGCGCCTCCTGTTTCCAGATAGTTGATATCAGTTTTAGAAGTATGTTGAGAGATCATGAGAAAGTTTGGGGAAGGCAGAAAGATTTGTAACTTGAGTTTGTAATTAATAGCTCAATCAAATTTTAGATGGCCCTATCTGAAGGACACTAGTCCATATTTATTTGCTATTTAATAATTTGGGGAACTGTAAGTTTACTATTTCTCTAAGCCTTGATTACAGGAGTAGTCATTAAAGCTGATAATGGGATGGCAGAGACTGCAGGCTGTGAACTGTTCAACCTGGATATCTGTGCTTGGAAAAGTCTGGGGACCACCTGGGACACTGCCCAGGTGGAATCTCTCTGACTTTATTTCCCAAATGTGCCTTTTCTTTCCGAAAGGAAACCTCCCACCTATCTATGCCTAAGCCTTGCTTTCAGCACCTGGTGACTATCTGAATGACTAGTGGAGATGGCTCATGCCTGGAATCAAACAAGGCTAAGGAAGTTTTCCTTCTGGCAAGGTTTATGACATTGTCTCTCCTTTTATTCTATAGCAAATTCACTGAAAAGTAATATTCAAGGTCAAATGAATAAATATAGAGATAACATCTTTCAAAGAAGGAGATGATAATAAGATCAGAGGTATGGATATTTTAGATTTTAGCACAAGGATTGTATAAGATACTGGTAAAGGTGAAGCTAATGTTAATTTATTAATTCATCTGTCTGATAATTTTACAAAGAGCAGATGAAATCAATTTTAAAAGGTCTTTTTGTATTTTAAAGGATTCCTATACCTAGTACAGGATTTAGGAAAGGTAGAAATAACAAAGAATAAATAAACTGAAAATTCTCTGTAGTTTCAAAATATGGAACTAATCTTAAGTAATTATACTAAGTTATATTAAGTCAAAATTATCTGGTCACCTCTAGATCTGAAATGGAGAAGCAAAACTCTTTTTAAATTCTATAACTGATGGGGTCCTTGTGATGTATATATGTCTGTAGTATCAATCTGTAACATCAGTTTGTAAGTGAGGTGTTTTGGGATCTATGTCTGTAAAATCAATTTGTAAAACCAGTCTTTAAGATCACATTTCCACCCCCCCAGCCTCAGAGCATTGACTCTTCCCCTTCCCCCTTCCAGCATTCTGCCCAGCAACAACTCATGACCTGTTTATCTCTGCTTGAAACAATAAGTTATGTAAATGTTATCTCCCTTAGTTAGAGTGGCCAGCCCCACCATAAATTCTTCAATACCTTATCTATAGGGTAACTCCTTAGTCAATTATATACCCACACTGTCTCTGATGACCTTGGTGGGTGGCAGACTGGGCACTCTTTAGTGACGTATCAGGCCCAAAACCACACCTCCAGCTAGCCCCGCCTTGAGCTATTTCCCAGTGAATCATGGGCAATACACCTGCGCAGTTAATATTAAAAGTGCATGGTCCTTTGAGCACTGACCACTCCTTAACTCCTCCCTGATCCTACCCTTACTCACCTAGTTAGCATAATTGACCCCTTAAAACTATGCCTGCGTTTGGAACCTGAGTTTGCAGGTTCCATAAGAATCTAGCCCGCTGTTATCTACAGCGTAACAATAAACTTTACAATTTCGGCTTCAAAGTTTGCTTGAGCCTACTGAATTCCTTCCAGACTGGATGCCAGGAGAGGTTTCCCTGGCAGAACCACTTACCCTCCCCCGCTCCTTATCACCCTTCCCTCTTCAGATGGTGACCACTAAGGGACAAAGTCTGAGGTCTCAAGCTTTTATCCTTTAAACTCCCCCCTCTCCCTGTAGTTGGGTTCACCTCCACAAGCCCTAAGAAGGCTTGTGGGGACGCTCCGGTCTTGGCCAGGCCGGTGTGGGTCTGTAAGACCCTGGGTTCGCTCCCGATTCGGGACAGAGGACGCTCTCATCCCCAGGATGCTTTGGGTATTCGTCTACTTTGTAAAAGTAGGCTAGAGCTTCTCCCTGGACGCAGGGCTGAAGCTGGACTACAGGGATTTTGGTGTCAGGGCAGGAAAAGGATCAATCGGTCAGTCTCTCTCCATACCCCGAGACTCCCTCCCGGGATGTCTCTTGAGCAGTTGGAAAAACTCGGTCTTCACAACCCCAAGAAGGAAGGATGGGCCAGTGTTTCCCCCTACGTTCGGGGATCTGAGCCTAGATTATCTTAAAGCAAGTCTTACCTGGCCTCCATTAGCACCTATCTGGAAGCCAAGCAAATATGATTTGTGCCTGGGGATTTCTAACAATCCTCTGTGAGCTTTTGGAACGTTCCTGTCAGTTTCTCTCTCTGTTCTGTTTTTTTTTTTGTGTGTCTGTGTGAATGAGTGAGTGTGTAATCTAACATCATGGAAGGTTTAAACTGCAGCTGGACTGCCGGACTTTCCTTTGGAAGGCTCTTAGCTCTCTCTCCCTCCTCCCTTCACTGATGCTGAAAGCAGGCTGGAGAAGAAGAGAAAAGAGAGGTAAATATTGTCTTGTTTAGGTTTATAAAGCAAGAAAGTTTAAGCATGTAGCAAAGGAAGAAGCATGGGTAGGAAGTTAAGATAGAGATGGTATTTGGTATTGAGAAGTATGAACAGAAGTTTTAAGATCTTTAAAAGTTTGAAAATCTCCTCCTCTTCATTCCACTCTGGCCAAGTAGAGTGAGGAGAAGGCGATAAGAAATAATGAGGGAATCTTCTCCCCTCAAATCAAAGAGGCAGGTAGACGGAAATTTAACTATTTCCTGCCTCACCTAAAAGAGGAAAAATCTGTGTATTAGAATAAAACTATAAGTCAATTAAATTCATGTGAGAAGTAAAAAGTGTCACTCCTAATTTGATGCTAAAGATAAGTCAGAATTCATTTTACTATTTGGCATTTAGGCAAATTGGAATATTTTCTAAGATTTGATAAGAAAAAGTGAATTTTCTTTTGGGTTCTCTAGTAGTGAGAAAGGGGGAAGGCGCCCCCCCCCCCAATATCACTTGCTGGAGAGGTCAAAGATATCACTTTCAAAGGTTTTATAAGGAGTGGACACATAAATTAAAGTTTATTGGAGTAAAAGTTAAATCGCTGGAAACATTTTACAAAAATTTATTAAAGTCTCTCATTCTAGAAGAAAAATAGAGCGTGCTAAAGAATAGGGAATTTGAGTTAAGCTCCCCCACTTGAAAAAGAAGGGGGAGCTGCAGCTATATTGAGGGGCCTAGCAACACCCCAGGGTACCCCAAAGCCTACACCTCCAGGCATGAGGATGACCCTGCTCCTTTCAAACGCCTGGGTCCTCAACCAGGCTCTGCAGTTGTGGGGAGAGAAGAAAAGCCTCTGTACTTGGTAAGCCCAATTTTTCTATCAGTAATTTTTGTATGTGATGAATTGGAAATGCAATTAATGTCATAATGTCATTGTGTTATTATGGTATCTCTAAATTGTAAAATCCTCTTATACTGTAAAAGTTTGAGTGATCATTGTGAGCCAGAAATGTTAGATAAAGCAATTTTCATTCTGAATTTTGTTGAAACTAAAAGATGGAGAAAATTTTTGTAAAACCAGCTATGGTACTTTATCAGTTCTGCTAATCCTGTCTTATGTTTATTTCATGTGAATTGGATTTTTTTTTATGTTATAAGACCTGACAATTTAAATTGTTATATTTGGGATACAAACAGGTAGTAGTAATAATTGCTGATATTCATTGTGATAGCTGGTTGTTCATTTAACTTTTTGGCTATTCTAGAAATATGCATTGACTTAAAGTTATAGTTTCCACATTACTAATGATGAAGTGAATGTACACAGGGAATTGGAAAGGCATTTTGTAGAATTCTTTTTTTTTTTTAAAGCAATTGGGGTTAAGTAACTTGCTCAAGGTTACACGGCTAGTCATTTGATTTATGCGTGGGTGCTCATTTTCTGAGGCCGGATCTGATCTCGGGTCATCCCAACTCCGAGGCCGGTGCTCTTACTCACTGCGCCACCTAGCCGCCCCTTTAGGGCAATTGGGATTAAGTAACTTGCCCAAGGTTACACGGCTAGGTTTTTGTTTGTGCGGATTAAGTGTATTTTGTAGAATTCTTATTGAGCAAATGAGAAACTTGAAAAAAAAAAGGAAATAAAAATATAGGCATGTGGGTTTTAAGCTTGCTTCATCTAAGGATGTATTTATGTTAATTTGAAGGTCTATGGATCACCACATTCACCATCTATGTGAGATTCCAGAATGTAATTGATTTCTAGTGATAAGTTGATCAGGTGTGTGGCAACAAGAAAATTTTCGTTCTGTGTAACTTCAAAAACTTGATATTTAAGGTCACCAGATTGGTAATTCATTTGTTTTTATTTCAAAGTTCAAATTTAAGAACATGATAATTGTTTATGGTATTGTTACTGGTAAAAAGTTGTATTATCTATGCTGTATAAGAAGCAGTTTTCTTAAAGTCTTGGAGTATTGTAATTTGGGAAATCATAAGTTTCTTAGTCTGTCTGTTTAAAAGGAAGTTTCAGTTAAGACTGTTTAAAACTTGTAAGATTGTTAACTAAGTTATTTTGGCTACTGTTTTAATGTTAAAGCCTAAAATTGTCAATTGATTACTGTATGTGGAAAGGAGGAGATTGGATGAAAACTTTATTCAGACTAGTTCTGCCCATTCAGAACAGTCCTCCTGCTTGTATGAGAATTGGCTAAGTAGGGGCATCATTATTAGCCCTTCCCCCAGTCTCTCCTCCTTAGAATTCATATACATTTTCCTTATGTTGTAAAACTGCCAAATCCCCTAGAAACTATCTCTATTAGGCAAGGTCATTCAGCCTGGGAAAGGAACTTGTTTAAGTGTAGTTTTAAATGAACCTAACTTGCTAAGAAGTTGCAAAGATTAGAAGGATTTCTATCAATTGGCTTTTAGATTTCAGAAGGAAAGATGGTAAATGGAATTCTTTACATTTGTGAGACCTGATGAATCATCATTGCTCAGTGCAGCTCCATGAAAATAAAAATAACTAACTAGCTCTAAGCTGTGATCGGTGAAGCTTGTTGTTTGAGGTAAAAGGCACTTGGGACCATAACTAAATTTTATTTTGAGTTTGAATTTGGGTATAGTTGTCTGCATTAAATCAGTATCTCAGAGAAAATGCCACAAGCTACTCAGAGGGAATGTGATCCTGTACTGCTGATAGGTGGAAGTCTACATTTGGTAAAGGCTGAAGGGACAGTCTTAGCCTCTATCTGGGATGGGATCCCTCCTGGCTCAGTTTACCCATGGAATTCCTTTGAAAAGGAATGTTTCCCACCTATTCCTGAGTCTAGCTATAAGATGGAACAGATACTGCATAGTTGGATATCTGTGACTTTACCTGAATTTAAACAGAGTCAAGGATGTTTTATCCTGTCCTATTTGGAATGTCACATGTCCCTGCTTTTCTCCTTCTATAGCAAGTTTCTATGATCGGAGCAAGTAGTAACAGATATGGGTTCTTTCGTGTAAGCTCACTGGAAAATCTAATATTATTTTTCATTTGGAATTGGAACATGTGCAGAAAGTATGCAAATTGCTTAAGATCATTTAAAAAGTTTTCAACTAACTTTCTTCATAAAAGTTTAGTGATCAATTATAAATCTTGAAACTGTTTTAAAAGAAGGGAAAATACTTTCAGAAGAAATTTTCAAATCTCTAGTGTAATTTTAAGAGGCCTATTAAAACTTTCATTTGCAAGATAAATTTATTGCTAAACTAATGTAATGAGTTGTGAAAACAGAAGAGATCTGGCTATTTTGATCCGAATTTGTAGTTGTTTCATGCTCTAAGCAAAAGTTAACATTTGTAACTGAATGTATGTTAAGGATTCAATTTCTGAATTATCTCTTCCTTCCTGAGTGAATCTGTATTCACTGTTATATACTGTATATATAATCTGTGTACTCAGCTTCCTATGAGACATAGATCTACCCAAATGATTTTGGGTCCCAACTATTTAAGGGGGAGATGATCAGGTCCTTGGATTCTCAGCTTTGACTTCCTTGAGCAGCTGGCATCTGAAATTTTCTCAGAGCTCAGAACTCAAGGCTGAGAAAGTCCAGACCATTCCCTAAAATATGGAAGATTACCACCTATTCTTCCTCTAATCTAGGAAGACCTAAAAGCTGAAATCACTAACTCTTCCCTTATCAAGTTCCTTCAGGGTCTGCAGGCGATTCAGAAAAAAACTCCTTCCCTCAGCTCTCCTGATCCCGATCCCGATCCGGAGTTCTGCCTCAGCTTACCTGTTTCAACCTGGGGAGTCTATGCTGGTAAAAAGAAATTCATGGTCTGGAGCAGAGGTGGAAGGGACCACACTTCATGATCCCCACTACACCTACTGCTGTCAAAGTGGACTATCCCCACATGACAACATTACACCAGAGTGAAGCCTGCTGTCACCTCAGAATGGAAAACAGAAGTCCACGAGCACCCCCTAAAGCTAAGACTATCCGATCCTCTCCCTGATTCCCCTTTTACCTCCTTGCGAGGCCCCCCACAATCCCCATTATTCCCCAGCTCCACTCTACCCTTCCCTCTTTGATTTGTCACTTTGCCCTTCCTGAATGTCAGACACAAATCCACTCACCCTTTCCTTGATTTGTAAAACAGGCAGCCCAACCTTCCCTTAATTGATTTGTAAAACAGAGAACTCCACCTTGCTTAATCTGTAAACAGGCAGAACCCCCACCCCTTCCTTACCCTTGATTAATCTGTGGGTGGGAGACCCAGCCTAGGGTTTCCCCGCCAGTGGGAAATTCAAGTGTACACTGACCAATCATTGGAGTTTCAGCCTACATCACTGTAATTTCAGCTTAAGTAACCTAGTTAGGAATCTCCTTTGTTAAAGGCAGTACAGTTATGTTGGTAAAAGAATATGTAGTATGTAGAAATATGAAGGAAAGTGAAATAGTCTGAGTAATGGCTTATGCTAGCCCATCCTCACCCCATTTCTGGTCAATTTTCTCTTACTTATTTTTGGCTCTTGCCTGCTTAACCTCCTTGCTAGGTTTATCTCTTCTAGGCTCAGTGCTTTCCATCTGCAGATGACTGCTCAGACTGAGTACCAACTGTTGCCCGAAGCTGCTACTCATCACCCCTTGGACCTAGCATCGGCCAGATTCCAGACATTGGCCATGGACCCCACCCCTTGAACGATGGAACCCTGTGAGGCAGGGACAGCTCTATGCCCCTTCCCAGCGAGAAGCAGTTCGGGAAGCTGAGACCATCGCCCCTTGTCCCCAAATGATTTTGGGTGCTATCTGTTTAAGGGGGGAATGATGGGGTCCTTATATATATGTCTATAGTATCAATCTGTAACATCAGTTTGTAAATGGGGTGCTTTGGAATTTATGTCTGTAAAATCAATTTGTAAAAGCAGTCTGTAAGATCACATTTCCACCCCCCCAGCCTCAGAGCATTGACTCTGCCCCTTCCCCCTTCCAGCACTCTGCCCAGCAGCAACTCATGACCTGTTTATCTCTGCTTGAAACAATAAGTTATGTAAATGTTATCTCCCTTAGTTAGAGTGGCCAGCCCCACCATAGATTCTTCAATACCTTATCTATAGGTAACTCCTTAGTCAATTATATACCCACACTGTCTCTGATGACCTTGGTGGGAGGCAGACTGGGCACTCTTTAGTGACGTGTCAGGCCTAAAACCACACCTCCAGGTAGCCCTGCTTGAGCTATTTCCCAGTGAATCTTGGGCAATACACCTGCGCAGTTGATATTAAAAGTGTATGGTCCTTTGAGCACTGACCACTCCTTAACTCCTCCCTGATCCCACCCTTACTCACCTAGTTAGCATAATTGACCCCTTAAAACTATGCCTGCGTTTGGAACCTGAGTTTGCAGGTTCCATAAGAATCTAGCCCGCTGTTCTCTACAGCGTAACAATAAACTTTACAATTTCAGCTTCAAAGTTTGCTTGAGCCTACTGAATTCCTTCCAGACTGGATGCCAGGAGAGGTTTCCCTGGCAGAACCACTTACCCTCCCCCACTCCTTATCACCCTTCCCTCTTCACAGGGGCTTAATGCTGATTGACAACAAGGGAAAGGGGAAAAGGTTGCAAGCAAAGGTGGAGGTCGTAAACCCTTAAAGGGCCTAATACTGCTGTGGCAGTAGTGAAGAAGGGGGAAAGCAGGAGGAAGGGTAAAGCAGAAACTCCAGCCTGCTCCCATAAGAAACATTATGGGCTGAGAAGTTTCACTTTTCCCATTCAGGAACAAAAATCATCATTGAGAAAATAGCTTTAAATGTGGCTGGCTATCTCCTCCCTGGCACTTAAAGAATGGAAGGTTAACTTGGCTAGAAAAACAGACATCTCAAGGTTTTTACTGGCATGACAAATGAAAACACTTGAGAGACAGAGTTTCTATATAATTAATAATGATTTTATTAATTAGGCTAGCTGATAATAAATTGATGGTCAATGGTTTCTCTTGGTAATCAAAGACACAGAATACCTTAAATACCTTTGTAAAAAGGAATACTCTTGGTAAGTGAAAAATCAACTCTGATTGGTGAATAATTAATGAGGAGGTGGGCTAGGCATCTTCAATTCCTCCTGTTGAGAATGTGGCTTGATCATGAGACTCAGCCACCTCTGTCAATGTGGACAGGGGAATTCATTACCATCCAGAACACTCAGGTCAGTTTTCTCCTTTATGACCTGGGTCACCCTAAATTCTAATGGGAAGGTAGAAAGATATGGCCTGTTTTAGGGGTAGGAACTCACCCAGACTAGATTCTGTTTACACTCTAAACAGAAGTTAGTTCTCTTAGTAGAGTAGGGTATCTCCCAAGATTGAAAAGCATGTACCTTGAGGGCTAGGATGATCTCATCAATCGTTTCTGTTCTTCAGAGATTGATTTGTCATAGGGGCCTGGCCTTAAATGAGGAAATACAAAGGAGAAAAGCATGAATCCTAATTTAATAATTATTTATTAATGTAATAGTAAAATAATTTCTATTGTTGGCTTGATCTCCCTTTTTTTTTTTTTAGACTAGGTCACCCAATTTTTGATGAGGGTAACAGCCAGGACAAAGGGTCATGTTCCTAGAGGAAGACAGTCCTAGTCAGCTTTTGTTTATTGAATAAACCAAAGTAAAGTTCCCTGACCAAGCAGATGCCTTGGGGGTCTGGGAGTATAAAGTGTATTCTTCAACTAGAAGGAGAGAAATTGAATTTGAGGTTAGTCTACAAGATGAGAGATTTGAAGAGAAAAAGGAAAATTACAGATTAATATTAAAGATCAAATGATACAGTATAATATTTTTTCATTGTAGGAGGCATCAGGGCCTACCACTTTTTCCTTTCTCTTCTGGTACTTCTTAACCAGAATTACTAATTACTAATTACTGGCTATCAATCATCCTCTTATCAACCCCATAATTTTCTCCCAAATCGAGCCTACTGTTTTCCCATCTTTTTCCAAACAGGCCCCCTACCTCCCCAGGAGGATATCCCTACTCACATCTGCTTAACCTCAAGGTGACCAGAGCAACAAATGGAGGAGATCTTCTACCAAGTGACTGCTATGAGAGCTCTGAGTTTAGCAATAATGGCCTTTGAAACTTCTAAGGGGATTAGTGCCGTTTCAGCCAATCAGTATTCTGTAAAGTACTTCCCTTTTATAATGTCTATGATCTGTTTCTTGAAAAGGGAAGAAAAGGACCATTCAGGTGTGACAACATTACCATGAGAAGAAACATAGCCCATCAGATAAAAGATACAGACTATTCTGAGAGGACCAGAGAGAGAACAAATACAAAATTATTGACTAAAGGTGGAGGTGGATGCAAGGAACTATTGTCCATCAGTTAATTAAGACATACTACTGTTTTAGGGTTTTAAAGAATATAGTTAAGATACCATTGTTGCAGTTTAAACCCAGGGATGCCAAAAACTGTTGCAGTTTCATGATGTGTTGTGGTGGAACTGTCTCAAAGAATTCAGAGTCAGGCCACCTCTAATCCAATATAGGTATTTATTGAGATTGATGCCTCTCATGAATCAGGCTAAATTCCGAGAGGAACCAGCAATTTTAGAGAAAGCAAGATGGATTTTTATAGGGTAAAGATGCAATTACATAACAGAAATTTACATAGAATAGAGGAATATTATTAATATTTAAAAGGCAGAAGGAGTTTGTTAAGGGGTTAGATAATGGAGGAGGAGGCCCAGCTATGGTTTGGTGATTAAACATTCTGGTCATGCTGCCCTTCAACTGTCTAGCTACTGTGGTCCTGTCTGGTTAAGACAGATAGGTATTGTGGTCCTGTCTTGGGCTAGATGGATGATATGATTGTGATTGAATATAAGAACATACCTGTTTCTGTGAGAATGGGTCTGGGGGCAGTGACCAGGTAGAGGCAGTAGCTGGGTTCCCATCACATGGACACACCTACTGTTTCTGTGGGAACTAAGACTGCCGCAACACACCTGTTGTTCCAGTGAGCTGTGAGGCACATATGAAGAAGTTAGGATATTGGCTGGGGCTGGGGTGGGGGTCGGGGCGGGCGTGGGGGGGGGGGGGAGTGTTAGGTAGGTACAGTGGGCCTGCTGTTGAGCGGGGCCAAGCCCTATAATGAAGTTAGAATACTGGGGCTTCGGGCAGCTTTATTATGATTCCATCACCATGAATCACAGAACAGTTCAGGAACCTCGGGAAAATTGTTTAATGTTTATTTCTTCCTCTCTCTCTGTCTCTCTGTCTCTCTGTCTCTCTCTGTCTCTGTCTCTCTGTCTCTCTCTCCCTCCCTCCCTCTCTCTCTCCCTTCCTTCCTGCATGCACACACACATATACATTTATACACACACATATATAATAGAACTAAAAGATGTTAGATTCTCAACTTGAGCTAGAGAAAAGTCACTCCTCTTGAGAAGCCCCTGATTTGAGGCATTAGAAGCCAGAGGAATACCAAAAGAGATAAAGGAGAAGATTAGAGAAGAGTTTGAGCCCAAGAGGGATCAGAACACTCCAGGGTCAGAAAACAGACTATAATGAGAGAAGCTGTTTCCAAAAGAAAACAGAAGCTGATACCTCAACACAGCTGACAGGTAGATTTTGCAGCTAAGTCAAGGAACAATTTGGAAAAGGGTATAGTAGATATTGAAAGCTGATTGGAAGAAAGGAGAATTCTCTGCTGTGTCTTAACTGCCTAGGCTTTTTACCCTCTAGGACTTTCTGCAGCCCTCAGAGAAGAAACCCCTTAGGGATATCTATGTGGCCCTTTACTTCCCTTTATAGTTTAAGAGAGAGGGAAGGAGAGGGACAGTGAAGAGATTTAAAGACATTGGAAGGTCCAGAGGAATGACAGCTGGAATGGAGCACGCTCCTCTCCTGCCCCTGTTTTTTTCTGAGAGGTGGACTTTTACTAGCAGGTTTTGAGACTGGATATGGAATCAGAAAACTGAGTTAGAGATTAATGTCAACTCGACTGAAGAGTTTTTATTTTCTTCTGAGACCAATCTGTTCCCCTCCAGTGAGTCCTACTGCCTTTGTCTTAAATGAGTCCCCCTTCTCCATGGACAATGCTACCATTGTCATCACATCATGGTTCCAGTGAAGGCTGTGCAAGGGGCTGGACTGGCAAACAATGAAGTCCAAATATAAACCTGCCACTGGTCCAAAGGGGCAGCTAGACCAAAAAGAGATCCCTCATTTCAGAGTTCTGGGATCTTTCTCCCAATCGGCTCCCAACTCACCAAAGGAATAAGAGCTTCAAGCATAACATTGCCTATTTAGTAAATTTTTTTTTTTCAAATTTTATTTTAGACATTTTTGCCAGAACACAAATACAGAAAAGAAAAAGGAAACAAAAATAAATCATAAACTTAAATATTGGAGCTTAAATATGAATAAAGGGGAAAAAAGCATGTCATGTGCATAGCAGAACATAACAGAGGATTCAAAATATGAAACAATACATTTTCATTTCAAGAAAAACTGTATGATAAATAATATACATCATGTTGAGAAATGTCCATCTCTGCTTCCTTTTAAGTTTTCATTTGTTCTTTGCTGTGTACTTTTTTACTTTATTCTTTCTGTCCCACCCCTGACCCTTCCAAAAGGTTACAATTAAGTTTGGATATATTTCTGTATAGCTATAGATACACACACACACACACACACACACACACACACAGACATTTACTTTCCCAAAACAAATTCTACTCCTGATCTTTGTTTTTATATTTGTACATATTCTTGTTTCCTATCCCTCCTGCCTCCTTTCATTCTTAATAAGAATCTTAGACATACATTTTACATATATGTACATAGTCTGTCCTTATGAATCCCTTATAATCAGTCTTTGTATGTACCTTATATTTCTCTTGGCTCTTGTATGTCAAATCTTCTATTAAGATTAGTTTTTTTTAACAAAATCTTGAAAATCTGACAGTTGTTCAAATGTCCATTTTTTTTTTCATTCAGGATAATGCTTAACTTTGCTTTGTATGATATTTTTGACTGGAACCCCATTTCTTTTACACTTCAATATATAGTGTTCTAAGACCTGTGGTTCTTTAATGTCTCTGTTGCTAAGTCTTTTGTGATTCTAATTGTGGCACCACCATATTTAAATTGTTTTAATTTAATTTGATACTTTTAATATTTTATCCTTGAGCTGGGGGTTTTAGAATTTGACTATGATATCAATTGATTTTTTTTGTTTCTACTTTCTACTTTCCTCCCTTGTTCAGGACAAAAAAAAAAACTTGTATTATTGTATCAAGATTTTTTTTTTCGTAACTTTCAGTCAGTCCACTTATTTTTATGTTTTCTCTTCTTGATCTATTCTCCGAATCTGTTGATTTTCTTATAAGATGTTTAACTTTCTCTTCTATTTTTTCATTATTCATATTTTGCTTAATTATTTCTTGGTCTCTTATAATTTCAATGACTTCATCTTACCCAATTCTAATTTTCAAGGTATTATTTTCTTCCTTAAGATTCTGGATGTCCTCTTTAATTGGTTGACTTTCCTTTCAAAATCTTCTTGTTTTTCTTGGATTGTTCTTATTTATTTTAGTTTTTCCTCCATCTCTGTCATTTGCTTTTTTTTTTTTTTTGCTTTTTTTTTTATTAACTTCTGTTTTACATCATTCATTTCTGTCATTTGATTTTTAAAGATCTTCTATGACTTCTTTTTGGATAGGTGACCATTTGATGTTACTGTTTGGGGATTTCTTCACTTCAATATTCTCCTTTGAAGATGAACCCCCATCTTCTCTATTCTCATAATAGCTTTCTATGATTGGATTCTTTCTCCTTTGCCTGTGCATTTTTTTTTGTGGTAGTAGTTTAATTTTTACAATCACTTTTAGTCTTGGGGTCTGGGAGATGGCACCTCTTGCCCCAGACCTTCAGTTCTCCCCTCTATCCTGCAGCCAAGGACAAATGTCCAACCTCCTGTAAGTGCCTACAGCCAGGGACTTTCTGCCCCACTACCTCTGCACTCACCAGTTGTGGGATGGTTCCTTCTCACACCTTTACAGCACAACTGGGTCTGGCATTCCTTTTTAGCAGAAGTTCCCTTGATCTTCCTGGGCTTAAAGGCCCAACTCCCTTCATTATCCCAGGGGGTAAGTTTGTGTGACTGGGGTCAAGGTAACATCTCAAAGCAGTTAACCCCAGGTTTTGCTGCTTGTTGTTAATGCAGACCCTAACCTGTAGGTGTTTACCCTTCATAGGGACCAAACCTCCTTCTGGGATTTTTTTCTGATCTTTTTAAATTGTCCTAGGAAGACCCCTGTTGTGCCCCTAGTCTTATGTATTTTCATCTGGACTTTGTTCACCCTGAAGTGCTGTTTTAACTCTTGTAGGGGAAAATCTTGAGAGTTTGGAATTTTCTGACCTACTCCACCATCTTCCCAGAATCCTATCCAATTGGGGTGGCTAGGTGGGGTAGTGAATAGAGCACCAGCCCTGGAGTCAGGAGAACCTGAGTTCAAATCTCGCCTCAGACACTTAACACTTACCAGCTGTGTGACCATGGGCAAGTCACTTAACCCCAATTGCCCTTCCCCCTCCAAAAAGAAAAAAAAAAGAATCCTTTCTAACTGCTAAAACCTTCGTAAGGAGAGACTTTTTCCCTTCTTCAGATTATGGGCTCACTTAGAACAGGAGCTATATTTCTGCCTCAAATTAGGGGATGCCTAAGAGTGAGAAAGGGAAGAGGCTACAAAATTGCCTTTCATCAGACTTTGCCCATCCTCTTTCCTAGATTGATTACCAGGGAAAGAAGAAAATGAATTACTTTCCTTTAGTTCGGATGTTAATTTGAATTAGTGGGTAGATATTCTCTGTGACTAGTGACCCAAGGTCATGGTTCAGCTCTGAAGAAGTCTCTTTCTCAGTTTTCTAGAAGCAAGGCCATGAAGCTTCAGGCTAGGTGAACCACAGCAAAGTTTCCTGTTGCTTTTTTTCATGTTGCTAAACCTGGGAGAAACCATTCCCACAAGGACAGCCCAGTTGCTCTGGTTTGTAAGGAGATAGTGGGAGGATGCATCAATCTACTTCGTACTCTGTTCTCAGAGGGATATCCTGAGTAATGAAACAGGACAGAGCAGAAGAAATAGTAGAGAAATAAAGAAATGGTAGGATAGAATTCCTTCCATAACTTCCACCTCCTCCAAGAAGCCAGTAGACAATTAAGTTCATATTCCAAGTTTAGTGTCTGCTTACTCATGTTGAGTCAGTCAGTCAAAAAACATTTATTAAACCCTTATTATATGCCAGGCATTGTGCTAAGCCATATGGATACAAATAAAGACAAAAATACTTTCCCAGATGTCAAGTAATTCACATTCTAATGGGGTAAGGGGGGTGCAGGAGAATAGCATGCAAATAATAATATAACTAGATAGCTATATAGATGTGATTTGTCTTTATTGTATTTGGAATTGGGCCAACATTAATTTTCTTCATTTGGAAACTAAGGTGAGACCTTTTCCTTCAGTGTCTTGCTAGTCAAATCACAAACACATTCAAATATTGTCATTTGTGTGTGTCTGTGTATCTGTTATACATAGATGCTGATATACACACATATACCTGTATATAGTTTTTTGTTATATGTTTACATATAACATTATGTATGCATGTATACATATATGTATAATTCTATATATTTAAACTCTTATACACATATACATATATACATACATGCACAAGATATATAAAATACAAATAGAATATAACCTCAGCAGGAAGGCACTAATAGTAGGGAGGGGCTGGGGAACCAGGAAAGGCCTCCTCCAGTGATCTGAACTGTGGCCTGAAGGAAAGGAAGAAAACCAGTAGGCAAAAGTGAGAAGGAAGAACATTTCAGGTAGGGGGAACCATTAATGAAAAGTAACATTTTAGACCCAGAATTCCTTTTTTTATCTGATTTTGGATGAGGAATTGAAAATCTATCAAAGCAGCAGAATTCACCGATTCACAGGCCTTTTATATAGAGATACTTCTGCCACTGTGTTCTCACATTAGACCATCAATATCCAGGAGTGTACAAAGACTCGATACTTTATTTGGATATTCTAAAATTGAACTTGTTATAGCCCAAAAAAAGTATTATATTGAAATTTATTAGAGAGAGAGAACTGCCAGAACTTCTGCTGAGAACTGCTGGGAGCCAGAACTGCTGGGAGCGAGCAGCATGGAGGCTGAATAACTACCATGAGGGAAGAGGGGAGGCTCTTTGCCCGAGGGAGCCTGTTTTGTTTTAAAGGCTTGGGAATGTGGGTGTTCACTGAATTGTGTACTATGTGTACTAACTTTGTGGCTACTGTAATGACTTTGACTTTCTGGTTTGGGGACTCGACTTTCCAGTATTTAAATAAATGCTTTGGCTCTGCCCTCCATGTGGAGAGCCTGTTACATTTTCTGATTCACAACTACACCAGCATATTTATAGTCACTGTAGGCTCTGTAAATATTGCATTGGTATTATACTGAACAACATTTCCCTCCTTAAATCTATTAACTACTTTATAAAGAAGTTCAAATGATTGGTATTTTATGTATTTTAATATACTTATACAAAACTAGGGAAAAAAAGAAAGTTATTCTATAGTCAATGGTCAATCAACATTTATTAAATGTCTGGTACTATGCTAAGTGGTAGGGATACAAACATGAAAAAAAGAGAAAATCCTTGCCCTCAATTCCAAATTCAAGGAGCTTACAATCTAAAAGGGGAAGATAATGCACAAAAAAAAGCTGAAAACTGGATGTTGGGGGGGGAGAATGGGGACATTACCTATGAAGGTCAGAGATGTTGCCAAGTGATAAAGCCAGGGGAGAAATGAGGAACTGTTCTGAACTGAATTCCTTCTTTAAACGTAGGTTTTGGAATTCATGACTTCACCTTCCACTCACAGGGGCAAGGGAATAGTGATGAGGTGGAGTACCAAGGTTAACAAGATCTTGCAGGATGATGAGGTTTTTGCAATAATGAACTTCCTGGGGCATGGTGGGTGAGAGATGTTGGCAATCACATGGATGTCTGGTGCGGAAATACCCAGATACGAAATGAGACTGGTATGCCTATGAATTGTTTAGTCTCAGTAAGAGTCCTTTGTTCTGCAGTGGCTGCTAGACTGGGTACCACACCCTTTCCATCAAGGCTTCCTGGGTAATGGACCTAGGTGAGACACTCCTATTTAAAATTCAACCCCATCATTCTGCAAGGTCTTAGTCCTCTGGGGGATGCCTTAGAAATCAGACAGTATAACTCATCATGGAAAATGCTATCCATGTCCAGAGAAAGAATTATGGAATTTGAATGCAAATCAAAGCATACTATTTTCTCTCTCTTAAAAAAAAATATAGTTTCTTCTTTCTTGTGGTTTTTCCCTTTGGTTTTTATTCCTCTTTACAACATGATAAATGTGGAAATATCTTTAATATGAATGTATATGTATATTCTATGTCATATTACATGCCATCTTGAGGAGGGGGGATAGGAGAGAGGGGGAGAAAATTTAGAATTCAAAATCTTATTGAAGTGAATGTTGAAAACTAAAAAGAAATAAATAAGAAAAAAAAAAAAGAAACCAGACAGTATGCTCAGGCTACTTTTCTTCCTCTAGCTTCCCACCCCCAGCTAGGGTCCAAGGCTCCCATAAGCCTCAAGTCTGTGCAGGACAGATTCTCAACATGTACAAGGAATTGTGCATGTACTTGCACACACACACACACAGAGTGGTGGGATTGCTTTGGCATTTGGAGTATCGTAGATTGTTCTCTCCCTCTCCCCCCTCCTCCATGACTCCAGGATCAATACTGAAAACTAATTCCACTAAAACTAGGGGGAGGCATAAGAGTCTATGGATAACTGATGAATGGCTATGATAAATGGTTTGTGGGATGGAAAGAGGAATAAAGGTGGAAGATAAGGTATATTGCTCTGTTTTTTAACTTTCTCTCTCTCTCTCTCTCTCTCTCTCTCTCTCTCTCTCTCTCTCTCTCTCTCTCTATATATATATATATATATATATATATTCTGAGCTTAGAGGAGTTAACATGGACTCAGCTTGACAGCCCAAGTATCACTTTTCCCATCTACTACTTTCAGGAAAAATATATATATGACTAAATATATATAAATATACATATGACTAAAGATATATATATATAGTCAGTGTATATGTGGACCATGATACAGTCAGGAACACAGTATTTGAAATTTCTCTAAGCATACAGATGAAAGCAACAAAATTTCAGGTATTGTTACACTTTGTTAAAAGTTTATACAGAAACAGGGATAGGAACTAGAAGTGATTACATCAATGAAATCACAGTTTCATTGATATGGGGAATACCTAGATGAGGAAATTCCCTCTACCAATGTAGGTCAGCACCTTTGTTGCAAGTCTTAGAAAGCTGACTAGAGGGGTGGCTAGGTGGTGCAGTGAATAGAGCACCTGCCCTGGAATCAGGAGGACCTGAGTTCAGATTTGGCCTCAGACCCTTAACACTTACGAGCCATGTGACCTTGGGCAAGTCACTTAACCCCAATTGCCCTCCAAAAAGCAAGCAAGCAAGAAAGCTGACTAGAACACTGAATGATTAAGTGACTTGCCAAGCGTCACACAGCCAGAATGTGTCTCAGATGAGATGTGAACCCACGTCTTCTTGGTTTCAAGACCAGCTCCCTGTCCATATGTATAACAATAAGTTTACTGCTTGACAAGATGCCGCATTGTGATCTGCAGGTGATTGTATTTTCCAAGTCTATGACACTGGAGCTCTGGCAGGTCTTAATGGAACTGGAAAAGATTTGGGTGTGGGTCCAGTGACCCAGTGAATGTTTTTATAAGATGACAAGCCTCACTAAGTGTGAAGTATCTTCTTGCCATGATATTGACTTCCAGAGCAGAAATTGTTTATTTGTTTTTCAGTCACGTAAAGTCATGGAAATAACCTGTGTGGTACGATCGATGATTTTGGAGTCAGAGGACCTGAGTTCAAATCCTAGCTCCATCACTATCTTTGTGACATTGGTCAAATCATTCAACTTCTCTGGGGTGGGAATAGATAACTTCTAAGACCATCATTCCTTCCTAATCCTTCAGGCTGCTAATGCCCTCTGCCCTCAAATTACTTGGTTTATTATTTTTTACTCTATATTGTATATACTTACACACGTATGTGTTTTCTCCCCTCTTTAGAATACAAGCTTCTTGAAGGCAGGGACTGTTTCATTTTTGACTCTGGGTTCAGCAACTGGTGCATATGGCCTAGGTGCTTAATACATTCATATTAACTGATTTGTCTATTTCTAGACATATGATCCTATGAAGAATGCTTGCAATTTACACTGGCAAAAGATATACTCACATTGATGCAATTCTGTATCCTAGATATATGCTGGAATATAAAAATGTAAATAGTCTTGATGTTATTACTTTATGTGTGATTTCATTTCTTGTTTGGTTTTTATATTGTTTCTTTTTTATATGTTGTATAATAATTAAAGGAACTATGCTTTTTATTACTATGGGAAAATCTTAGTGTGGGAACTCCTTCTGCTGGTACATATCAAAATCTATTTATGACTTAGTAAGTAATTCCTAGAGAGCTGATTGTGGAATATAGTATTTAAGTGATTTGTCTAAGACCTCACAACTATTAAGAGTTCAAGGTAAGCTCTGCATATAGGTCTTCCTGACTCTGAGCTCAGCTCTCTGCCCACTATGCCACTGCCTGCTGATATAGGAACTGAATGAACTCAACAGAAATGATGGGATTATGTACTAAACATATAAAATATTTAACATTAAACCTGCAAGCTAAGCAATTGCCTTTTAAAGATTGGGTTGTGATATATTAATTATAGAAAAACAAAGGCATTTCAAATTTTAAGATACGTAACATGAAAGGATTTTTCCTGAAAGTAGTAGATGGGGAAAGTGATACTTGGGCTGTCAAGCTGAGTCCATGTTAACTCCTCTAAGCTCAGAATATGCTCCCAATATTTTAAGAATCACAGGAGCTCAGAGCAGAAAGGGACCTTTGAGAACATCTAGGCCAACCTATACCTGAATTCCAATTCCCTCTGTAGCATCCTCAACAAATTAATATACAACCTCCATTTGAAGACCTTCAGTGATGTTCCACTGCCTTGTACTCATAGCTCATCATACTTTTGGTCAATACTCTAATGGTTAGGTCAGGTGGTTAGTGGAAGGAGTGCAGGACATGAAGCCTGAAGATACGGGTTTGAGGTGTGGCACTGCTAATCACTAGCTCCAGAGCTCACATGGTCTTGGGCAAATATGCAACTGCAAAATGAGGCAAATAGCATTAACAGAGATGAGAGTGATCAAATTGAGTCCCAAGGGAGTTAATACACTATCTATATGTAATGGAAATGCAAATTTAAAGATCTTCCCTGCCCCTAGTTTAAGTGCACCTGGAGCCTGTGGTGGGAGGCTTGTTTTTCAGGAAAGCCCACACCTTGATACTTTGTGATTGGGCAGTGGGTCAAAGAGGTTGTTACAATCTCTGAGCCAGGAGAAGGCTATATAAACTCTGATGAGAGGCTTTGCTTTGGGGCTCACTTTGAGAAGTGTTGTGTGATTTGACCAGATAAGACTCTGGGAAGCCATTGTTGAGAGCCCCCCGGCTTTGAAAACCCAGATGTTGATGCTTCCCTCTCTGGTAACTGTGATTTGGTATTGATATAATGGTTGGACAGTTTGGAAGCCTGTCTGTTTGATCTGTAAGTTCTGTAACTCTGAAGTTCGGGGTGCTGACCTTTTCCCCCTGAGCTAGGTAATATATGTTTGTCTGATTAAAGTAAGCTTGTTAACCCATTTTGAGTTGCTTTCCTTTTGAAAAGCAGATCTAAGAACCTGTGTTGGCAGTCACCCTGGGGATATTGGGGTGCTTGCTGCTAC